>CAEGAF010167318.1:0-19774 GCA_903067075.1 Micropoecilia bifurca | reverse complement strand
TGATGGTGGAGATGATAGTGATGATGATGATGATGATGATGATGATGATGATGATGATGGTGATGATGATGATGATGATGATGGTGATGATGGTCATAGTGATGATGATGATGATGATGATGATGGTCATAGTGATGATGATGATGATGATGATGATGGTTTCCTGTGACCTTTAGATGCGTCTCTGCTTCAGCACAACTGAGTCACATAATGACGTCATTATGACGTTGGACCCGGCAGGACTCCGGCCAACCCGCGTTAAGGATCGAGCGATGAGCAAAACGTCACACGGTCACGTGACGCGAGGCTTCATATTGAGCGCGTGGCCGCTGAACTTCCGGTCCGGTCGGGGCGGCGTGCAGGTGAGTTGAGCTCAGGTGAAGCAGCTGATGGGTCAGAACCTGAACCCACGTTCGGAAAGGGACGGGATAATTTAACAACATTTTAAATTAGAATATTTTTAATCAGAACATTTTGACTGAAATGTTGGTTAATTGTTGAAAACCCAAAAGTCCAGAAGAATAAAACCCAGTTTCCTGCAAGTGAAGCAGCTTCGGCAGCTTCCGGTTCCGGTTCTCAGATTTGAGTCGAAGTCGTAGAGAACCGCCAGCCTGTCTGGTCCCGAAGCCTCGTGAAGATGATGTGATGATGGGAGGTTTTCAGCCAGGTTCGGTTCTTGGTTCCGTGGTTCCGGTCCGACTCAGCCTGGCGGGTCTGGTCTCCCACGCTGTGTCGGCAGATTTTCAGCAGATAGTTGATAGTTGTTGGTCCAACTTGAGTAATTTACTGAACTTGGATCAGCTTTTCTTGTTTTTCAGCGAAGGAGCCACAGAGTTTCATCTGAACCTTTGTTCTAGACCAGGAGGTCCAAAGCGGTTCTGGTTCCCCAACATCCTGCATGTTTTAGTTTCTCCCTGGTTTAATGGACCTGCATCAAATGAAGCTCATCAGAGGCCCCAGAGGAACATCGACCTGCTGAGGACGTTGTTACAACCACCAGGGAGAAACTAAAACCTTTAGGCCTCCAGGAGCCACTTTGGACCCCTGAACCCACTTTGGACCCCTGAACCCACTTTGGACCCCTGAACCCACTTTGGACCCCCTGGTCTAGAACTTGGACCAGAACAAACTAAGATCTCTTCCAATCTCCCAGTCTGGGTTGAACAGAAACGACCTTAGTGAAGGTTTTTAATGAAAACCTTTTAGCAAAGGGTTCCTGTCACTTTGTGATCCTTTTGTCGCTGGGCCTTTGACCTTTGACCTGGCCTACAACGCTGTTGACCACAGAACCCATTTATTGCTGTTGGGGATACAGGAGCAGCCATGACGGCTCCAGACACTTTGTGTAGTTGGCCATGTTGTCCTGCATCCATCCTGGGTCACTTTATGGTCATCATACCTGGACTGGGTCTTTTCACTGTTAAATCTTTTAAAACTAATCTGGATCGAGTTCTTCTTTAAATTAGTTTTAAAGTTACTTTTTTCATTATTCCAGTTCATTTTGCTCTGATTTGTTTCCAAGATTATCATTAGATATCTGTGTTCATTTATGATTTATGAATTTATGATTATTATTCATGGAAGAATTCAGGCTATTTTGTTAATAAATTCTCTGATTTGTTTAGAAGTCAGTGCTTCAGGGATCATTCCTTCAATCAATAATCAATCTGGCTTTATTAGTATAACACATTTCAGAAACAATTCATGTCAAATCATAAAGTCGTGTAACAGAATCAACATTTAGTTAAATTCTTTTAAAGGTTTTATTGGCTCTAGTGGCTTTTATTTGATAGTGAGGGTAATGAGAGAAGAGGAAGACATGGGGCAAAGGTCACCAGGCCGGGAATCGAGCCTGACGGCCGCTGTGCTGAACCACAGCACCACCAACTCCAACCAGATGGGCTTTAGTCAGGACTTACAGGAACTCAGTGTTTCAGCTGTTTTCCAGTTTTCTGGAAGTCTGTTCCAGATCTGTGGTGAATAGAAGTTGAATGTTGGTTCTCCATGTTTGGTTCTGGTTCTGAATGCAAACCAGAAGCGGAACCAGAACCAACAGTTGATCCAGCAGAAGATATTAATCTGTTCATTGATTCCTAAACTACCAGCAGTTTAAAGTCCCTCAGTGAAGGAATGTAGAACCAGGTGGTGTAGATCTGGGTGGTGTAGATCTGGGTGGTGTAGATCTGGGTGGTGTAGATCTGGGTGGTGTAGAACCGGTTCTACAGCATCTAGATGATGTAGAACCGGTTCTACAGCATCTAGATGCTGTAGAACCGGTTCTACATCACCTAGTGATGGAAACTGTTCTGCTGGAGTTTCTTCATGACAGACGGAGGAGTTGATGCCCTGATGAAACAAAAGAATGAATATTTTATCAATAATTTATTGATTACAATTATCTATGATTACATAAGCTAAACATTGATGTGAATTCTGGTTCCCAACAAAGCAGAGGTCCAGAATCACTCCCACACTTCCCAATCAGAACCGGTTCTGAAGAACCAGAGTAAGTTTCTCTGGCAGTAGAACTGCAGCTGATAAACTGGGTCGGTTCCTGAAGCTCTAAAGATCTAATTATATCTTTGGTTTTATTTTTGGGTCAGATTCTGGTCCGTTCTGGTTTACTCTGCTCCCATGTCTCTGTCCTCCAGGTGTGTCCAGGTGATGAACGCTTGACTCCAGATGGAGGAGCTTCTGGCTCTGGTTCTGCAGCGGATCCACATGGAGGAGAGCAGCGTGGCTGTGGAGCAAGGCAAGAACCATTCCTGGGGGTCCATCAGAAAAAGGACCAGGGCCAGGAATGGTTCTGATGGACCTGGTGTCCCTGCAGAATGCCTGAGGGTGGTGCAGAACCTGGAGGTGGTGAGGCGGAGCTGGCAGCAGGCGGAGGCAGAGCTGAAGCGCTTCAAGGAGCTGCTGGTGAAGTCAGACGTGGCCAAAGCGGCTCTGGAGATCCAACTGAAACACGCCAGGAACCAGGTGGACGTGGAGATGAGGAAGCGACACAAGGTGGAGGCCAAATGCCAGGACCTGGTGAGGGAAACCGACTGGTGTCTGATCCCAGCGGCACCTGCAGGAGGCGCTAACGACTCCGACCGCTTGCAGGAAAGGCAGATGCAGCTCATGTGTGACATCCTGGTCCAAGACGGGAAGTTCAACACGTCTCTGAACGACGAGCAGAAAAACTTCCTAGCAAAGCTCAACCAGCAAGGAGCCAACGCCACGCAGCTCCGCAGCACCAACAGGTGAGGGACAGGAACGGCTTCTAGTGACGGAGCTACACATGATGCTCAACTGCTTCAGAACCAGACCAGCCGCATCCAGAATGGGTCTCTAGAACCGTCCAACCGGGTCGGCTGTTGTTGACCCATCTGATCGTCTCCCAGCAGGTTGTCTCTCATTGACGAATCGTCCATGTCCCACTCTGACATCAGCTACGACCGCACTGAAGACTATGTGGTAGGACACACACACACACACACACACACACACACACAGGACTGTCCCACTGATCCGAGTACGTTTGTCTTCATATATCAGGACCTGGACGCCACGCTGATCAGACCTCTGAGGCCTCGAGCCCGAGAGCGAAGGGTGAGTCCTGATGGGCTTTGAACCTGAAAAGCTGATGATGATCTTGGTCTTCACCTTGTCCTCTTGATGTCCTCCTGTCTTCCATCCTCGCCCTGTTGACCCGTCTCTGTCCTCATCGGTCCGGTGTATGAAGCGTTCCTCTATGGGGGTCGGCGGTCCAGTGGCCAAGCAGAGCAGAATTGGGAATGTGTCTGCAGAGAACCAGAAGAGAACAATTGAGGAGGTGAGGAAATCCTGAAGATGGTTGGTTTTCTTCTTGAAGACCAGAACCTCAGACTGGAATAGAAGTTCCTGACAGCTGGACCCAACAGAACTGATGATGGTTGTCCTCCTGTTGAAGGTCCAGTTGAAGTAGAGTGGGGCACATGTCAGGAAACTGCTGTCTGTTCTGGTCCAGGTCGGGTAGCTGAGGAGTCGTACCTCATATTGGCTCAACCAGAAAACGATGGATGGATCCAGACTTTCTGCTGATTGTGGATCCATTATTGTTTGTTCTTGTTCATATGCAGCATTAATCTCAGCTGTGAAACAAAATCTAAGAATTAGCTTTAGGTAACAGATGGAGCTCCTCGTTTATTTTGAATGCAAATAAAAATAGTTACATACAAAACATCCCTGAAAAGAAGTTGGAAGTAAAACTCTTCAGAAGATCTAATAATTAGTAATAGATTCATAATTAATGTAGACTAATTTCATTTCTCCTCCACTGACTATTCCATAAATCTCACTCCTCCTCCATGAACCGACGCCTGGATGTCTGTCCCAGTCGCTCACTGGACATTTATTGAATGTTTCCAGTAAATTCTTTGGAGGGTTGTTGGTTCGATTCCCCTCTCCGCCCGTCACTCACCACCTTCACAGGGTGAGTGACTGAAGGTCGTGTTTTCCCAGAACTGCCGTTGTCAAAATGGTTCTGGTGATGTTTCACACTGGACCTTCTGGTTCTGGTTGTTGTGACCTGCAGCCATCAGACCAGCCGAGTCTGTGAGACACAATCCTTCAGTCCTGAGATCACAGCTTCTCTTTCTTTGGTCTAAAACGAACCAAGTTCAAAAAGCTTCTTCTTTTTGAAAATGTCCCAAGATGCTTCACTGCAGAAGACATGAGGCTGATGTGAACAAGCTAGCAGAACCCAGCAGGGACCTGTTGGTTCTGGCCGCCAACCTTTTCTTCTGCTCAGGAAGTGGAAACTGTTGTCAAGGCATCCATGGCGACTCCAGATGCAGGCGGACAGAACCACATGGTTCTGGGAATCAAACGGGTTTGTCCCGATGACCCGACTCCATCCGCCTCCCAGGATGGGGCCGCAAGAGGAAGAGGTGAGTGGTTCTTTTTTTCTATAGTTGGGTTACATCTCTAGCTTGTGGTGATCTGGAGAAGATCTTCATCAGGACTTTGACCGTTAACCTCTTGCAGGCTCCAGCGCAGCTAAACTAACCCTCCAGAACCAGATCTGAATTGTCTGGTAGCATTTCTTAAGATGACATCAAGCCTGGATTACCTAAACCTACTGTCTGAACATGCTGCTCTGATTTAAACCTGGACCAGGTCTGGACAACCCTGAACTGGATTTGGTCTGGACTTCTGGGATCAGAGCAGAAAATAGTCAAATACTAAATGAGAACAACCAGCAGAGGGCAGTCTGTCCACAGAAAACCTCCCAATATCAGTTGACAGAGCTCAGTTAAGAGAATTCATGTTTGGACCGTAGGGGACAGGATGGACAGGATTTACTGTCTTGGACATTGTGGATCATATTTCTTTTAGAAACCATTGTTGTTGTTAGAGTTCTGTTGGTTCCTCATACATCTGTGGTTCTTATTTCTTGCAGAATCAAAACACATGGAAAGTTCTGATCCTGTTTTAGGCAGTCAGCTCAGACTGAACGGACTGGTTCAGTGTTCTGGATCAGAATTGGTGCTGGTTCATCTCCATTACATCATTTGAACTCAGTTCCTCCCTGAAGCCCCTATTTTCTACTGATGTTTGTCAGAACCAATCAGAACCCTACTGCAGGTCTGGTATTGGTCTATTTGGTACCAGCTCAGTGCTGCATCCGGTCTGGATTTCAGTTCCATCTGACCTGTTGTAAGGGAGGGAA
Source organism: Micropoecilia bifurca (assembly GCA_903067075.1). Classification (NCBI taxonomy): domain Eukaryota; kingdom Metazoa; phylum Chordata; class Actinopteri; order Cyprinodontiformes; family Poeciliidae; genus Micropoecilia; species Micropoecilia bifurca. The sequence goes on along the minus strand of CAEGAF010167318.1, from coordinate 14,079 downwards.
ATGGACCATGAGGTCCAACTGATGATGAGAAGGTACTTCTGCTCTCTGATTGGTCTTTCCATCTTCTCCTCAGATCAAACGTCTTTGTGGAGCTCCAGCCATGAGAAATCAGTGGACCTTAATGCTACTGTGGAGAACAGAAATGTTCCGGTTCTCCACAAGTCCTTGAGACACGAGTTTCAGTCTAAAACGGTACATAAATCTTACTGGACCTGATCTGGGGCCCTATGTCCAATGCAGGGGTCTCCAACTCCTCAAGAGCTGCTGCCCTGCTGCCTCTAGATGCATTCCTGCCCAACACATCAGCATCAAATGCTTAGACTATACCTTCAGCATGCCTTAAGTCACAGATGTCAGAGTCCAGTCCTTAAGGGTTTTTAGATGAGCAACAGGTACAAAACACTGGAATGAAATGGCTTAATGACCTCCTTGTGTAGATCAGGTCTCCAGAGCCCTGCTAGTGACCTAATTATTCTGTCCTGCAACATTTCGATGTTGTGGCCCCTGAGGACTGGAGTTTGACGCCCCTGCCTTAAGTTGATCCAGGGGTGTTGGAGGTTGGATTGCATCAGGACAGAAGCCTTGTGGAGTCTTGACCTGTGAGACCTCTGACATGAAGTTCCTGAGTAACCTGAAGTGTCCTTCCAGGTGATCCGACCAGAGACCTGCACGCCATGTGGGAAGAGGATTCGCTTTGGGAAAATGGCTGTAAAATGTAGGACCTGTCGGCTTGTGGCTCATCCAGAGTGCAAACAGAATGTCCCAAACAGCTGCTCATCCTCCAGCGCAGTGACAGGAGGTGGACCTAATAAGGTACCTCTGTTGGTTTAGCTCAATGTGACCCGTTGCATTCGGTTGCCTGCAGAATAAGCGGCCGGCAAGCTGGACTCCCTCTGGTTTGTAGAGCTCACTGACCTCCAGGTTCCTGTGGGACTGAAGGTGAAATCAGGAGAACCTTGCTGAGCTCCAGATGTTTCACCAGGGTTTGTCCTGATTCTCTCTGAAACTTCAGACTTTGAGTTTCAGAAAACATTTCTCTGATTTACTGGATGATTTCAGGTCTAATGCAGTGATGCTGATGAGGTGAGGGGGTAGAGCAGTTGTCGTGGAAACGGTACAGAGCACCTGTCAGGGTTGGTCAGAAAACTTCTCCTTTCATTCAGAAAAATAACCTGGACTTTCGTTCCAGCTTCAGGTTGAGAAGAAATTTGAACCCAGTTCACCATCTGGACTTCATCAGACAGACATCAGAACAGCAACAGAACCAGCTCTGATTTAAGTTCTGCTCTGCTTCAGGACTCTCTGGAAGCTTTGGCTCCGTTGACCCATCCCAGAGTTCCTCAGGTCATCGTGGATTGCGTGGCTGAGATTGAGAGGAGGGGTCTTCATGAGGTGAGCTCTTCGCTGTTGTTCCTTCTCTGATCTCTGCAGGAACCAAAAGGAAATTGTAAACCTAAAAACTGGACTGGGTGGCCTGGTTTCAGGTGAGGATGAGGATGGTCCAAATCAGCCACAGAAGGGCTAGAAGATGTGACATTTTAAGGGCCAAGTTGTCTCCTCAGGGTGCAATTAGTGGACCTGCTGCTCTGTTCTTGGACTTTAACAGCCCTGATCCACCAGAGAACTTGTATCGTTCTACCCTGTTGTCTCGTGTGTCTGACCTGTCCTCCTCAGAGAGGCCTGTATCGGGTTCCTGGGGGAGAACGTCCAGTGAGAAATCTCAGAGATCAGATCCTTCAGGGGAAGCCTATGATGCTCAGTAAAGTTCAGGACATCCATGTAGTCTGTGGGGTCCTGAAGGACGTCCTGAGGAGGCTGAGGGAACCTCTGGTGACTTTCAGGTTACACAGGTTCTTCATGGAGGCTTCAGGTAGAAGAATCGATTCTGAATGCGTTTCATAACTGGCTCTAATCATCCACTGAAAAGTGTGTGTCTGTGTTTTAGAGCTGGATGAGGACAATGGTTCTGCTGTCCTGTACCGGGCCGTATCCGAGCTGCCAAAGACCAATAGAGACACCCTGGCCTTCCTCATGATTCACCTCCATAAGTACAAATGTTCAGTAGATCAGGTCTGCAGACAGAACCTGGACCTGCTGTCATGTCTTCAGAACCAACCTGTTCTTGAAATTCAGGGTGATGAGGAGTCCGCAGTGCCAGATGGACCAGAACAACTTGGCCAGAGTGTTTGGACCGACCATAGTGGGTCACAGCATTGCTGAGCCGTCTCCAACAACCATCATGAAAGACGCTGCCATTCAGCCAAAGGTCTGTTTCAAAGATCCACTGGTCTCGGTTCTGAGCTGGTTGTGGTCCCCTTGGTGAATCTGGATCAAGTGATGCTCGTGTCCCCAGGTCGTCTGCTGCCTGCTGTCCATTCCTGAAAACTACTGGAGACAAGTCCTCACCGTGGGAACGGACCAGAACCCGTCTGCATCCTCCTCCAGTAAGCTCAGCCAAGATGAAGGGCTCAGTGGAACCCAAATAGAAATTCAGAACCTTTTCTCAGGTGGTGCACTGACTTTCTGATCCAATTGTTTTCAGATCAATTGTTCCAGTCGTTGACGTCTCCAGAGCTAAACAGCATCTACAGAATGACCAGTCCAGCTTCTGTGCGAGAAAGAATCGTAAACCTGGGGAACAACTTCAGCACCACGTAAGACCAGAGCAGACGGGTCCCACCGTCTGTCCTCTGTGTCCCACCGTCTGTCCTCTGTGTCCCACCGTCTGTCCTCTGTGTCCCACCGTCTGTCCTCTACAGTCTGTCTTCTGTGTCCCTCTGAGTCCACCAGGTTACTCTACATATTTCCTGACATTTTTCATCCATAATAACTTTTCTCTGATCTCCTCATTGTTTGTTTGAATGCTTTCAGAAATGCAGTGGAGCCTGGAAGAAAGTTTTTCACTTCACCCCATTGACTAACTAGTACTACTGACCCAATCCGCCTAGCAACAAGTACCATGTGACTGAACTCAACCCTGGAGGTTTACATCTGCACAAACCGACTTGTTTGTTTTATGGTGAAAAGAAAGTCATACGTTTATTATGAAATATGCCACCAGAAATTTAAAATAAGTGACTTGACCTTTCAGCTGGGCTTAGCTTGACCAAGTGGTCATTTATAAGACAAACTGTCCACTTTGTCTTAGTTCCCGTCTGAAACAAAGGATGTTCTGACCAGTTGTCTTGTAAACCTTTCAAACTTATTTCTAAACTAAGAATAAATAAAGTATTTGACTTGAACTTTTAATCTACATGTTTATAGAAAACTAGATTTATTTTTCTGAATATGAAATTAATAAATATGAAATGAAAAATGTCAAATAAAGCTTTGATCTCGCAGAACATTTGCGTGAATTTCATGAGATCAGAGAAGTCCAGCAACAGGATGGGGTCGGTTCTGCAGAACCTGAAGGCCGGTTGGTGCCGCTGCCCAGAAGCTGCCCGTCTAAATGGGTTTCTCATGTCGCCACTTGATCCAAAAATGGTGCAAAGTAAGAGACGTCTTACTCTGTTTTTATCTTCACACTTTAATCATGCAACATATCACAACAAATTACATCCATCACAATACCTACTACATCACAGGTGTGGTTGCTATAGTAACGCTCCCCATGGACACCGTTTTTGATCACTGTGAGAACAGGAAGACGACATTTTAGGCATCTAGCAATCTGCTGATTTAATCCGAGTTTAAACAAACCCTTAAACTCAGCAGCTGCTGGTCAGGTGACTCATGGACACAGTTTCCTATGGAAAAGCCAGTTTATTAAAGGTTTGATCCTTTTGAAATTACGTAGTCAATGTTTCCACAGTTCAGTGTTTCTCCACCCTGGTCCTCTGCCTCCTGCTCTGCATGTTCTACATCTAGCCCGGTAGATGTATGTTAACTGAACTGATGATTTCAGTCAGCATAAAACAGAGTACAACCTGGACTGGGTCGGGTCTGGGTTGGTGGGTCTCGTAAAAGTGGATCCAGTCGTTGACATCAAAAAGATCAAATTCAGAAGAAAACTGTAACCCTTGACTCAAACATTGAACCAATCACAGCCAAGGTACAAAAAACAGTAAAAATACAAAATTAAGACAAAGTCTTAGAAAACGCTACATTAAAAATGTGATTGTGACATCACATGATGTCAACAACTCTGACTGTGACCTCTTTCCCTCAGGGACAGGCCCTTTCAAATGAAAAGCCCTCAGTATGATTCCAGGCCTTCAGTGTGGATGCTAATGATCAGCTACAGCTGTGCTAGCAGCATCAACAGTCAGAGAAAACAACTCTGGTCTACAGAACCAGGTTCTGAAGTTGCTACATGACCCAAACAGCCAAAACTATCTGAAGATGTACTGTGGTTCTGCAATCATCTAAGTTATCCAATTACTGCTACAAAGGCTGCATCTGTTTACACTGAACCCATGAGCTGTTGGTCACATGACCAGGAAGATGGTCTTAGGGTGGTACCGCCACAGAACCCAACATACCCTCTATCTAGAACTGACTTGGGGCTAAGCAGGCTTGTGTTTGGACAGTGAAGTCAAACTGAGGTCCAAACGGATTAGAAGGCAGCAGAACCGAGCCTGGTTCCGACCACGAGGCTAGCTTTGATCTGGGAGGCCAGCCTGCCCCTTCAGGTCAGCTGATGCAGTGCTGTGACCACCTCACCGGGGTCAGGGGTCAGGGGTCAACCACAGGCTGGTTGGCTGGCATCATTCATCCCACAGATGGCTGGAAGTATTTTGAGAGGCCAATGTGGTCATAATGTTCTGCTTGATTGGTGTTTTATGTCAGCATTACTCACATCACTGTGATGTCACTAAGATAAAGACGACATCTTTCTCGTCTTTGTTGATGTGGAGGGTTTCAAAACCGGTTCTGTCCAGTACCAGGTTACATGGGGTTGACTAAGCACTATGGTGAGGTTCTGGGTGGGGCAGCTACATTCAGGACTAAAGTTGTCAGTTTGAGCTCAGGAGACCCAGAAGGTTCTGGAGTTAAACTACATATGTGGGCTATGAGGGTCAGACGGTTTCACTTGTAGAGTCCACTGAACCCTACAGGTCCAAAGTGGGTTCTGGTTCCCTGGGGTCAGACTAAAACCAGGGAGGTTTTAGTCTCTCCCTGGTTTAGCACACCTGCATCCAATGATGCTCATCAGAGGCCTGAGGAGAACATCGACCTGCTGAGGAGGCTGTTGCTGCCACTAGGGGGAGAATAAAACATGCAGGATGCTGGGCCTCCAGAACCCACTTTGGACCCCGATCTACACTGAACACCCTACAGGAGGAGCCACCTGTAGGGTGTTCAGTGACCTTAGCTGGATCATAATAGACTAACAGACGTTCTTCAACACTTGGCTGGAAAATGAACAGATTAAGATAGAGATGTAATGTTGGAACGTCCTCCAGGTGGCGCCACAATCCTTTGAGCAGAGCGACGGGGTATGTGATCGTCAATCTGAGCCCCTGAAAGACCAATAATTCATCTCATTATCAGCAGTTCACCCAGAATGCACTTCACCTGGCCAGTCACCACTAAAGGATCCAACTAAGCATACCTGCCAGGGTGAACCCTGATTGGTGGAGGTTTCGAGGGCCAGTTGGAGTTTTGGTCCCCGTAGGGCCCCTGGTGGTTGGAGTTGGTGGGACTGACTTGGTCACACTGATGACATCATGGACTGGACCATCATAGTTACCGCGGGGAACGCCTCGGGCCTCAGCCATCTGGAGCATGGAAACCAAAACATCAGAAGACTGACTGGTCAGTGATCGGTCTGTTAACCTGCTGTTTTAATTTTAAAGATCAGAGCAGCTACCTTGCTGCGTGCTCTGATCCGCTTGTAGACGGTGTCAGGAAAAGCCTTTCTTGCTATAAAGCGTCCAGAACCTTCGGTCACGTTGAGCTGTCCGTCCTCCAGGACAACCCGGCCGCCGCTGATCACTACTGTGGGAACGCCTCGAAACTCCAAACCCTCCAAGATGTTTACCTCCAATGTCTGCACAGAGAAGTTGGTGGGATGTAACTACTGATCAGATGGACTAGTTTGAGTAACTAACCAATCATACCAGCAGTTACCAGATTGTGAGTTGAGGCAGAAACGGTTAGAGTCTCTTTTGGGTTCCAAATTACAATATCGGCATCAGATCCAACAGTGATCCTTCCTGAAGAACAAGACACACAAGGACAAGGCTGGAATTACGACTGACTAAACTCTGATCACCATTTTCCAGTAAAACGTCCATAAAGTTTGTCCTGCATGTCTCATAAGAGACGAAGTCTGAAATTAAAAGCTGCATGATTCAACCAGCAGCCGACTACAAGGGGAAGTGGACCGATCCTTTAGATGAGTGGCTGAGCGTTTCCAGATGGACTGGTTCCCCAGTTTGTGTTTTAACTCCACCCCCAAGTCGATGGCAGGAGGAGCCTGATGACCTCCGTCACCATGGTAACTGTCCACCTGGGGGCTGTGCTTTCTGATTAGCAACACCTCTAAACAAAACCCTCCCACTGGTTTTGACCTTCTGACCCAAGGTCCATAAACTGCCTCTGGCTCAGAGGCTGGACCCACAGAACCGATGGGCCTGTCAGCTGGACGCCTCTTTCCAGCTGTCCATGAAACATCTTGATGACTTCGAAACGTTTCCCATCAAGCCTCAGCAGTTGAAATGAAGTGCTGCGTACCTTTGCGTGGGTACATGTTGAAGACCTTGGCAGCGTTGGTGCTCGTCACTGCAACAAACTCATTCTCGTCCATCTTTCCTGTGGACTGCAGACAGAACAAGATGGAAATCGGAAGCCTGAAAAAAACAGGTCACCATCCCCCTTGAAATCTATCAAACGTTTGAGACACTAAAATTCTCATTTACGCTGTTTTAATTTTAAACATATTAAAATTGGCACACGTGTAGGAAATAGTGTTTCAAAATTCTATCAGTAGAGGGTGACCTCATCAATTCTAGGTTAAGTTATTTGTTTGATTTTTTCAAAATGAACCTTCTTTAGATATGAACCAGCTCAAACATAAATGTCACCATTTGATGTGCTAACCAGATTATAGCCTAAGATAATTTGCATATAGGTCCAACTGTCCAACCACATCAGTTGCTAATATTCAACCTGACCTTCCACCAGCAGTTCATCTGTTTCCTCATGGAGCTTAGGAACATGTGAGCTTTGGGTGTGATGTCATCAGTCAGAGCGGCGTCAGGTGAGGGGCTCTTACCACGGCTCTGTCCCAGATCACAGACAGCCTCTCTTCAATGCCGCTAGTTCCCTCTGGGATCAGCGTGAAGTCATCTTTACCGACAGCCTTCTGAGCTGTGGAGAAGCTGGCCTGAGCGCTGGAGGTCACCTGGAGATCGCCGCTGAAAAGAAGCACCTGTTAGACTCGCCTGCTGCTAAGCTAAGGTGGAGTCAGAGGTGTGACCTCACCATGCTAGCAGAGAGGTCAGATACTGTGGCGTGGACGGATCCGGGTTCAGGGGAGGGCTCATCACAAAGGCGGCCGCTGTGCTCCAATCTTTGGCCCAGTAGTGAGAGCCGTCAGTGGCCAGGCCAGCTGTGATTGGCTCCCCATACACAACCACACCTGAGGACAGAAAGAGTTACAGCTTGGTGGAGCAGGTGTGGTTTGGTTCAAGCTGACTCCTGAAGGTGAGGCATTCAGAACATAAGAGCTTTGTGGAGCTGCAGTCCAGTACCTGTGGAAACTGGTGGCAGAGATGAGATGTTCACCTTAGACCAGTGTTTCTCCTCCCTGGTCCTCAGGCCCCCTGTCCTGCATGTTTTAGGTGTTTCCCTTCTGCCACCTGAATTGTATCTCTGGGTGATTAACAAGCGTCTGCAGCACCTGATGGTCAATCAATCATTTGAATCGGCGGTTCTGGAATAGAGGCTCATCTAGAACATGCAGAGCAGGAGGACCAGGGTGGAGAAACTCTGCCTTAGACCAAAGATCAGATTGTTGCCAAATCTGATCTAAACCTGTCTGTTTCCTCCAGACTTGAACTCTGACTTCTGCACTGAGTAGATCCAAAGTGATATCAATAGAAGCAGAAGTCAGTGAAAGAACTGGTTCATGAGTTCCAGGAGAAAAGTTGAACCTCACAATCTGACTTTGACCTGCAGGAAAGCTGGTTCTGGTACTCACCTTTTTTCCTGGCTTTGGCGATAACATCAGCAGCAGACTTGCTCATCACCTTGGTAACGTAGAGCGGGCAGTTGGCCTGCTTGGCGATGGTGATGGCCCGATAGACTGCCTCAGTCTCCACCTGAAACACAAACCAACAGCAGTCAGATCTGGGGCTGTAAATAAAACACCTTTAATCTTCGTCAGTGGTCTCAATCTGCAACTTTTAAATCTGTCCCTTGTCCTACACACTTAAATGGCTAAACTGCCTCACTAGCATGCAGTCCAACTCTACATCATCTGTTGATGAGCCAATACTGGTGAAGCAGAGACATCGCAGGATACCAAGAGTTCCAGACCACTGTTCACAGAAAACCATCCTGAGTGGATGAACCATCAATGACCCACCAAACCAGAACCACACCGGTGGTGTTCAGGTACTTTTACCTCTTCAGGGTGAGACAGAACATGGCCTTCAGGTCCAGTAATACCCACACTGACAAGTTTTTTCTGCTCCTGAAACACAAACCATTTCACTTAGAACCAGTAAAATCTAGTTAAGACCAGTTTGAATGTGTTGAGTGGTTCATCTTGTTCAGGTGTGTTACCTCATCGATGATGTCACCGTTCTCAGCATGGACCTGAGCAATTGCTCCAAGATCGCGGAGGATCCCAAACGCCTCATAAAGCTGAACCCCAGGAAGCAGAAAGTGATGAATAAACCAGCAGAAAGTGGACAACAACAAATAAACAAGAACATGTTTCTGTTTCACCTGAGAGTCGGAGCTCTGGTACCCGTCTTTGTAAGCCATAAAGAAGAGGAAGGAATTGACCCCTGAAACACAGCAGTACAGTCAGTAGGTAGGTATCATCAGTTCTACTCATGACATCATGAAGGTTCTGGCCTTGCTGTGAAGGTTACTGGTAAATGGATCTCAAGATGTTCTCCAGGTCTGAACATGAAATGGACCAAGTGACAGTCCAGAACCTGGTTTCATTTGGGTCTTTGTGGATGGATTTTAAAAGTTTTCTAAAACCTTCCTCGGGGGTCAAGAAGGGTCATTTGGATCAGTCTGGAAACAGTCCAGAGTCTTCCTAGATGTCCCCACATATAAGTGGGAGAATCAAGAACCCAGTAAAACTTGTCAGATCTTTCCATCTATGCCATGATGACACATATTGTTGACTCAGCTTCATATCGATCATGAGAAGCGTTCCATTAGCTGCTACAAGTTTGAGCTCTTGAACCTTTTTTGATCACCTTTATCTTTGACGAGCGTCTCCAGCTCCTCGTAAAGACCTTCGTGCCACCTGGTGACATCCAGATGGAAGGAAAAGTCACAGCACGCCCTCTGCTCTGCCGTCTCCTTCCACAGATCAAACGCTGACAGCAAGCTGGTCCCCGGCTCCACCAACACATGGTCGACTGCAGACAGACAATAATGAGGTGGCATGCAGGTGGGGGTGATGATGGATGATTGGTGGTCACTGACTGATGGTGGTGGTTCCTCCAGACAGGGCGGCTTTGGTTCCCTGGTAGAAGTCGTCACACGGGATCAGGCCTTTCTGCGGAGCCTGGAGGTTGGTGTTGGCATCTACGCCTCCAGGAATCACCAGCTGACCATAAGCATCCAGCGTCTTCACACCAGATGGGATGATCAGGTTCTCACCTATCTGCCTGTCGGCAAACAGGAAGTGTGATCGTGTCACTGACACCTGGTGACCAGTTGAGATTTTCCAGCCACAGGAGAACCGGCTGAAGATGTACCTGATAGTCCCGTCCTCGATGTAGACGTCTGCATAGAACGACTGATCATCATTGACAACTTTTCCTCCTTTGATGAGGAGACAGTCTCCCTGGAAACAGAAACAGAGAAACCGAGGTTTGTGGGGAAATCTGAAGGAGGAAGAGATGACTGATGGCATCCAGGATTCTCGATTTGACCCAAAAGAACACAGCTCACAACACGACACAGTTCACCACTTGGTCCGGCTCAGTGTGACCCAAGTCTTCATATGGACATTCACAATGAAAGATAGATGTTGGAGGAACTTAATGACCTAAAGACAAGATTTCCTGACTTCAACATATCCTCCTCTGTGAGCTGGACGAGCATCAGAGATGGGATTCTGGAGGTGAACGAAGACCATCTCTGACCAGAACCAGGATTCTCCTCTAAATTCTCCTCCTATAAACTATTAATCCAGGCCTTCCAGAACAGATGGACCCAGACTGGTTCCATGAGGCCTTTCATCATCTAAACCTGCAGCTTTGCCGATTATTTCTGGAATCATTGCTGAGATGAGACGCCTCATCACGGAGGGAACTGATCCAAGGGGAACCGGTCTGGGGAAAACATCCTAAAGTCTCCATGATTTTGGTTTGGTTTCTTTGCCGAGACCGAACCAACCTCTCTGGTTGGAGAACGGTTCTGACATGAGGCTAAAAATAAAACTAGACCTTGAAGCTCTGCAGAACCAAATAAGCGGAACCCAGAAAATCAGCTTTCATTGCAGGAACATGACATTTTCCACTGGCCCTGAATGCAGCGCGCTGCATACAGCCGAGCCCAGATATTCATGTCCTACAGACAAAAAGCGGCCCAGAAGCTGCACACATCCTGTCGGTTCGGTGGGTCTCCTCCCTGTCAGCATCACCGGCCCGGTCCCGGCCCGGCTGCACGCGGCTCGGTTCGGGTTGGACCTACCGCGGGTCTCTTCTTGAGCTGGAAGGACATCCTGATGGATCTGGGTCGGTCCGGACCAGCTGGATGATTCTACTCCTCACCGACCCGCAGCTATTGTTGCTGCAGCCACCTGTGGACGTCAAGCTCCAGCTGATATACACAGACAACGTTTCCGGTGTGGACCTTCACAATAAAGGCACAAGCATGACAGTAGTGCTTTCCGGTTGCTATGGTGACCACCAGAGGTCCGATAGACTCTTTTTAGATGAGTTCGTGGTTCCGGTTCAGCTGAAACACTGAGTTATTGTTTTTCACTCTATAAGGACTTCCGGTCTGAAGAAAGACCAGGTTCGGATCGTTTTCCTGAAATACTCATTTCATATATCTACAATTACATTATGACTAGTCATAAGTAAATTCAAGATATCTCGATTTTGTTTTTGACTAGTCATAATTCTAATTAAAGATCTCTAATGACTCCATAATTCAAGATATCTTAAATGTCTTTTTGGATAGGAGAAATGTAGTTTTGACTAGTCAAGGTTCCCTTTAAGATATCTCTAAATGAATTGGATATCTTGAATTACAGTTTTTCTATTTTCGATCTCTTAAATTGTCATTCCGATTAGTCAGAATGACATTATGATATCTTGAATTATTATTCTGTCCAGTCAAAACGTCCCAGGCGTTTTATAAAATTTGAAAGTTTAATAAAATGAAAAATAGAGAAAACAAAAAAAGATGTTTGGAAATGCTCCACTTTCGTGTTGAAAATGGTTTGACAATAACAAGTTGAGCTTTTCAAAGCTGTTTTTAAGTGGATTCGGTTCGTCGGAAATGAATAAACAGGACATTTTTTGCAGATATCAGAAGCAGTTTTATAGTTTATGAAGTTTTATCTCCGTATTTCCAACATTAAGCTCTTTCTAATTTGTGGCATTTACTGACAATTGTGTGCAGGAGACATAAATTTCTGCAGGCAACTGTTTGGACACCACAAAGGGGCTTCACGTCATTCTAGATTCAGATATCTAAAATTATAACTTGACTAGTCATAATTATGTTGAAGATATATTAAATCGTAATTACGGATATGTGTCCCGTCAAATGATAGATCCAGTGACGTCATTTGACTCGTCAAAATGTAATTGAAGATATCTAGAATTATTATTCTTACTAGTCATAATGCAAATACAGATATCTTAAATTACCATTCCGGATAGTCTAAATGTAGTTTGTCTGGTCAAAATGCATTTTTAAATATCTGGAAGTAATTACGGATAGTCAGACGGAACCAAATGTATGTTCAAACGGTTTGCCATATTCCCGATGGACTCCGATCCTCAGAACCGGGTTCCAGGTCCGCAGCTGTGATGCTCCGACCTGATACAAGGAGAAGAGCCGCTTTAAATGGGTCGCTGGTTCCGAACAGTTCAACTGCAAATTGAAGAAAAGAAGATGGCGGAACCCTGAGGGAATCGATCAGCGGCAACCCGGGAAACTGCAGAGATTCTCCAGGGTCTGGATTCTTACTCAGCAGCTGGTTTGGACCTGCTGGTCCACTGAGGTGAAACGATTCCTTGAATGATTCGAGCTCCCCGATTATTAAAATTCAAAGTGTAAAATTTCGTTAATTTCTGTTTAGACCTTGCTATTTGTGTTGCGCAGCGCGTCACTTCCGCCTGAGTTGTTGAAAGCTAAGTGTTCGCAGCATAACGTCCATTTTTCACGTTCGGTCAACGGATTATGTCCAGGTTTCTGTCGTTTTGGGGGAAAGAATAAACATCCTTAAATGATGCCTGGAGGTGGTGTATTTATACCAGACACTAGTTTTATGGACAAACCAGAAAATTAATTTTATTCACTCAGCTGGCGACTCTGCGCTTTGCCTCGCGCTGTCGTTGCTTTTGTTTACCTCGGCGCAGATCACGTGGTCTTTCTTTCTCCTAAGCTGGACACAGGCTGACCTGTATATTTACATCAACCCCCTGTGAGGAATTATGATTCTCTGGAAAACTCCACATCAGGGTAAGAGTCTAAACCCGCCGCCTTGGCTCTGGTTGTGCAGAATAACTTGTAGTCACGCTGAGAATGATTTACCTTCTGAACAAAAATTATATGCAGCGTTTACATCTCAGGCTAACCTGAGGAGCTTTTCATTCTCCTCTTAGTCATAGGCATAAATCCAGGATGAGGGTTGGGGGGACGAACCCCCCAATCTTGGAAAAGTCTAGAATTGTTCCCCCCAAAGAAATCGTGAAAGAAACCCTTGTATTTAAACAATGTCAATGTAAAAAAGGCAATCTAAACAAAGAACAACTTAAATTTGCCATTCATCTAAGAAAAAAATAAGACTTATTTTTTAGGTCCCCCCACTATTGTTAGAACAATAGTTCAGTCCAACCTTTTTTGTCTTTCTTGTGTTGTTTGTATTTCCTCTAATTCATGTAAAACATGTTTAACTGCCTTGTTGCTGAAAATGTGCCATATAAATAAAATGACCTTACCTGGTCCAATCAGAACCAAACCTGGGTTCAGATGGTTTTGTCGAATTCTGTTAGGTATATTTATGTATCATCTATGAACAAATACAGGTAGAAAGTAATTAACCTCTCTCTTGCCGTAGTTTTCCCGGGTGTGTCCAGATGGAAGGACTGCGGTCCATACTCCATGTTGGCCTCCCGTTTGGGTCGGACCGGCGCCACTCCTCTGCAGCCGAGGACTGAAGGACTCGAAGTTCAGAGTTTTGTTCTCAAAAGCTCCTTCCACGTTGCAGAACATTCCTCCGAACTTCATCCGAGGACGAGGAGAATCTGAACCAAGCCGGGACAAAAGAGAGGAGCGGTCATCCTCCTGACAGAACCGGCGCTCAGACATGCTGCCAGCAAATGATGAAGCGGAGGAGGAGGAAGAAAATGACCCAAAAAAGATCCACAGAGGAGAACAAGCGCAAAATAATGAAAGGGAATCGCTTGATTAAAACCTGACAAGTTCTGGTTCTATTTGAAGGACCCGACTAAGGGTCTGGCTTTCTGGTTCTGTTCTTTCTTCGGGTCAAACCCGGAGACTCCAGAACTCTGAAGGAGGAGATGTTTCACAGAACTGATGGTTCTGTTGACTGGAAAACGGTTCAGACTGAGGTCATGTGATCTGGACTGTTTCAGCTCCAATGAGTAGGAAGATGAAAACACACACACACACACACACACACACACACACACACACACACACACACACACACACACACACACACACACACACACA
>CAEGAF010167316.1:0-19054 GCA_903067075.1 Micropoecilia bifurca | reverse complement strand
TATGGTGGTTGGCAGATCACTGAGAACGCTGACGCTATGGCGCCCTCTACTGCGCATGCGGGACACTTTCAGGTCGTTTTTACTGGCAGTGTGAACGGCCCCAGGAAAAAAAATCGAAATTCAGTCACTTTGGCTGCAGTGTGAACAAACCCTAAAGTTCTATGTTGGTTGAAGAACCTGAATAACATCAAAAAAACCAAATATTTATATTGGTGAGCTTATATGTCTATTTGTTCAGTGATTTATTAGCAAAAACGGGTGTTAAATAGAGAAAGTTGCTTATTTAGTCGATATATAGTTTTGTTATTTTAATTAGAAACCCTGAATTTTACTTAAAATTTTATTCGAGTTGCACCACTAAGAAAAATATATAAAATTCCTACATTTCCTTAAAAAAGTGCAATTACAACTCAACACTAGAGTAAATAATTGTACAGTATTTTTGTTTTAAATACAGTGGAACCCTGTGGATTTAGCAATAGCCAAAATTGGAATGCTTGAAACTCCCTCTAATAAAACGCATTTATCTATTTTATCGAATCAAACATCAGTATAAGTTTCTCAGTTTCTGCATTCTTTAAAATATTTTGGATACGCACCACAAATTTGGAACAAACTTCCAGAAAACTGTAAAACAGCTGAAACACTGAGGGCTTTTAAAGCTCAACTTAAAATCCACCTGTTTAGAGTTGCTTATGGCTAAATTGCGGGTTTTGATGTCTCTGTTTTTTATATTTTAATGTTTTTACCTTTACTTTTCATCTATTTATTAACTTCTTTTTATTTCTCTTTCACACTGTCTATGTAAAGCCCCAACGGAAAATGTCAGTTAAACGAATCAATGTGTTTTAACTAAAACTCTGAGGTGTGAGATGTTTAACTGAAGTCCTACAAACGGTGCCGTTTTAATGTTTTCATCTTTTTTCATCTTTTTTCTTTTTCTTTTTAAAATTTCTCTTTGTCTTTCTGTTTATTCACTGCCACATGCTGTTTTTAATTTAATTATGTAAAGCACTTTGAAATGCCTTGCTGCTGAAATGTGCTATACAAATAAAATTTGATTGACAAAAATGTGCAAATAGATGTTTTGCAAATAATTTTGCAGCAAAGTTAATTTAAGTTGGTTTTGTTTTATTTCAAGATCTAGAAATTAGACAAGAAATACCTGGTGGTGTTTTCCATGTTGCGCAGAGTCAGCCATTATTGCCCAAAGTTTTAATTTTACTGTCTCCTGCACTACAGGAAGTTTATCCGGCTTCAATTATGTGATGTTATGTTAAACTTTAAATAAAATATCTTGATTCCATTAGTGACCAGGAAGGAATCAGTGAAATTAAAACGTTTACCAATCATTTCATGGTTTATTTTTTCACATTAAATGTTCATGAAGCTTTCAGCAGCCAGTTGTCAGTCAGTCAGATAACAATAATCCCTCAGGGTTACATCATTTTTTATTTAACCGTAAAGACGGCAGATCCCTTGAAGAGAAACTGTCCTCTCAATAATCCCGTGTTCTGATCCCACTTAGTCATCTGTGCAGCATCAGTGATGAGGATTTCAAAACGCCTGAACCGTGGAACCGACTTGACAGCTTGACAGGATCCTGCAAACAGTTAAGGAGAAGCGATGGAGGCTCTTAACCTCCCGCAGCGCCGACAGGCACCTGGACCGGCGCCGTGTTCGCCTGACGCCTGTAGCAGCAGCGTTTCCTCACTTTAACCTCCAGCTCAGAATCAGATGCACATCCAGACTTTAAATTCTGACCAGTAGTCATGTTTTATTGTGTTTATGTGAAACTTAAATGTAGTAAAGATGTTAAAAGTAATTTAACTCATGTCTTCTTTTCAGCAAGCCAATAACATCTTGTTCCAGTTTCACAGGATCAATTTTTGGATTTTTGCCTTAGCATAGGAACCTTATGTAAAGCAATGACAAAATATATATTTTAATCCTATACAACAATAAAAATATACTAGTTTCAAGCATATATGCTGATTTCAAGAAATTCAATGTCAAGTAACATTCTCTTTACTTGAGATTTTTAAAATAAGAATATATCTTACTTGTATAAGTAAAATACACTAATTTTAAGATATTTGTAGGTTTATCTTGGTTAGATATTTTTTCTTGTTTTAGAAAATCTTGATAAGATAAATTTTCTTGTTCTGTTGGCAGATAATTGTTCTTATTTTAAGGAAATTATACCCTATTTTTGTACTTTTTTCTTGTTTTTGAAAGGAGACTTTTGCAGTGAGAGCTTGACATGGTGGAACAAGATTTAGATTCAATAAATGCAATTCTCTGCACAGGATGTCGGTTATGAGGTATTTTTTTATGTAAAAAATATTAAATGATGTTGGATATTCACTGATTTAAGCACCTCAGATCATTTTATTTGGTCATAACATAACTAGGCTCCTCAAGTTCCAGCTCTGATAATCCACTTCATTTGCTGCTGCTGCATTCACACCAGCCTTGTTTAGTTCTCTTTAAAGCTGCAGTATGTAACTTTTATAAAAATGTTTTTATATATTTGTTAACTCTGTCACCATGTCATGACAGTTTGTAGATAATCTATAAAAAGATTGATTTCCTTTTCCTTAATATATTTGTGTAACCGAATCCTTTTCTGCGTTGTGCTGGTCATCAACCAGCCGTGAAACTGAGACACACTATATCTTTTAAAAGATGATTCTTGGTTTATTCTGACGAGAATACAAAGACAAAACAACCTGTTAAAGGGTTAAAGGCTGAACGCTCCAAATCCTACACCAAACAAAAGTATAAAACAAAAATTAACTTAATACATCTATAAATAAACTGAATGTATTTAGATGGAAAAATAAAACACACACACCTGTCCAGCAGGACATGACAAAAAGGGAGGAGCTTTAAAGACAAAACCACAGAAGAAGAAATAAAAGGGAGGGGCTTCAATCTTAAAGTAACACAGTTAAAACAATGACAGAGGCGTTTCAGTAAGATAAGGCACAAAATAACCAAAGAAGACATTTTGTGTAATTATAATAAAAGAATTACAACCAGGTTGCATTTATACTAACTTAGTTTGTTAGCCATTTTTGAATGAATTATGTTTTTATTTTTCATCTCAAATATTTTGGAGTATTTCAGTTTTTCATCTGCATTTACATGGTACTAAATGCTAATCCTGAGACACTTTTAGCTTTATAACATAACCAGCTGCCATCACCTCATACTGTAAACCCCCTGAGAGCCAATCAGTCCATCACATTTACCCATAATGCAGACGTCATAAAGATGGAGCAGCAGAATAAAACGAGTCACAGATATGAGCTGAGAGACCATCGACTCTGGGCTTTGGATCCGATCCCTGAAACAGGCAGATCTGGAGGGAAATCAGGTGATACACTCCAGCTTTTCTAATCCCGTCTGGCTTCCAAGAACCTTTCCTCAAACCACTAAAGAGCAGCTTCCTGTAAAATCCAAAACCTCTCCACTGTCTCCGCTTCAACCAAAGCACACTGAGAAGAAAGGAAAGTAGAGGTGGGAGGAGATTGTACTCAAATAAGAGTAGCACTACTTCAAGGTACTTTTGCTCAAGTAGAAATAAGTAGATATCCAAGAAATTACTCAACAGTAACGAAGTATTTGGTAAAAAGGCAACTGAGTAACTGATCACATAAACATCTAATATTCAAATATTACATAATCAGATGCAAAATATAAAATTAAGTGGAAATTTTGGTATTTAAGGACCAAAATGACAATTTATATAAATGACAAAACATAAAATCAAGCAAAATAAAACTTTTCCAAATCAGAATAATAAGAATAATCATAATTTTTTGAAGATTGAACAAAAGCTGCAGGTGTGTGTCTGTGTCTGGTGAATTTTTATTTAAAACATGTTTGCTTTTCATTCAGTGGGAAGAAAATCCAGAAATTTTACTCAAGAACAGAAACACCTCATAATAAAATTAAAGTAAAAAGTACAGCCTAGTAAAAATACTCCTAAACATACATTTTCTCAAAAAAGATACAAGTAAATGAAACTATTTACTACTGAACTCAGGATGTTAAATACAGAAAATACTAACTAGAAATAATTTTCTGCCATTTCTTTGGTGCCCCTTTACGGCGTACGGAGCACCCTATGCGTCAAAACTTTGTGATACAATCACTCAAGTAAAAAGAAGATGTCCAAGAAATTACTCGATTAAAAATGTATTTGGTAAAAGTCACAAGTTCTGAGTGACTGATCAAATTATCAACCATTCAATATTTAAAAATTAGGAAATTACAATGTGGAAATTTTGGTATTTTAAGGATGAAAATAAACCATAATTCATATAACAAAAGAAAATATTTCCAAATTAGTTTTTCAGGAATTTTTGGTTAAAACATGTTTTTCAATTCACTAATCAATTTCAACATTCAGGGTAGAAAATCCAGAAATGTTACTCTATAGTAGAAATACTCCCAAAAGTAATAAATAAAAGTTACTCAGGTAAATGTAATTGAGTAAACACAACTAGTTACTACGTGTTGGGTGACCTGAGTAAGTGGTGGCCTATTCCAAGGCCCTGAAAGTCACATCAACTCCCAACATGGCTTCTACATCTGAGGTTTCACCTCCCCGGCAGCAAGGAAGCCATTATGGCAACACAGTACATGTTTGATCCAGAACAACGTGGCTACAGCTGGTTTCATTACCTGAACGTCTCGGTGCTACACCAGCTCTAATGTTCCGCTCTGGCGCGATTTACTGTTTATTCAATACAAATGTGTATTTAAGCCCACAGGGAGAAGCACTTTGTGCTTCAACGATCAATAACCTGCGACACAGCCACTTTAGCAGCTTGATAAGAAAAATTGCTGGTCTAATCATTTGTTTAACTAATTCAGCCCAGAGGCAAAACGTCTTTGGCCCAAACGTCATTAAAAACTTGCTTGTCATTTCTACTGACCTAATCATTAAAAGGGCAACAATACGTTTATTTTAGCAACTTTTCATTTGTTAAGGTCCGAGTAAAGGTGAGACCACGTGTGTCTAATATTGGTCTCATTTTAGGTAAAAGGAAGTTTGAAAAGGTAATATCATAAAGCAGGGACTAATATCAGATTAGAAAGCTGAGAGCAGAAAATCGGGGGATAATGATGGGAGTATCTGAAGTACAGATTTTTACCCAGGTTTACGCTAAAGCAAAAACTGGTTTTTAAACCTTTACTTTGGACAGAATTTTTAAGACATCTCAAAAAAAACAAGATGGACAAGTATATGTCAGACAATTTTTCTGAACAGCAAATTGTCCCAGAAGTTACTGCAATAAATGACATTGCTCAGACCATTTTCAAATAAGTTGAATAAACATTCTGAAACACTTAAAATTTTATGAACCAAAAACATTTTCCTTTTAATGTGGCACTTATTTTGAACAATTGAATTAAAAACAAATCCACGAGATAAACAAGCAGGCCTAACATCTGGGAGTGATCAGCTCAAATCTGAACCATCAGAGCCGCATAGAGATGGTTATAAAGTCGGCCTTCCATCGCCTGCAGAACATTTCCAGGATTAAAGGACTAATGTTTCAGAAAGATCTAGAGAAACTCATCTATGCTTTCAAATTTAGTGGCATTGAACACCTCAACCGTCTTCATAGCTTCCTATTTTAGGATAAAAAAAACCTGCTGCAGTTGATCCAGAATGTTAAGTTGTCAAAATGTTGCAGGTTTGACCGCAAGACGACATCAGGAATTCACAGAAGAACTTTGTTTAAACATCTGGAGTAAACGTGTCAGAGGTGGGTAGTAGTTTAGGTTTTATGCTTTTAGATTGACTACACCAAACTTGGTTTAAAGCACTTCTCAAAAACAATTAGTCAACACTACCTGCTTCTGCAGAGGTTTAAACTGGAAAAAACAGCCACAGCTGACAAATTACACTTTCTAGATCTTCTAAAAAAAAAAATTAAAAAAAAAAAAAAATCAGTGAAATAGACGTTTATTCATCCGATGTGGAAGATTAAGGGTTTTGTGAATGGGAATAGCTCCCTCTGCTGGACAAATTCAGAAACAGAAACTCAAGATGTTTGCAAAAACTATTAAATCTGTGTTTATTTCAATATGAATAAATAGTGAGCATTGTGAACATTTACATAATCAAAGAAAGTGTAAAAGACTTAATTTAAGTGTTGATCATTAAAAACAAACAGTGGCTGTACTTCAAGTTGTGCTCTTGTGCAAATCAGCATCTTGTTTCCTTTGTGCAGATTCCTGCAGAAAACAGAAAAAAAAATTAAAATTGACTATAAAACTTGGACCATATGCTTCTAGCAAAGAAATAAATAAATAAGTTAGACCACATCACTTGAACAAGTGTCCTTTTTCAAAATAAATGCTTTAAATAGAATATACTACATTGTCCAAGGGGAAATTGTTGTCAAGCTTCCATTAATATGTAGAAATTAATACAAATATAGCCACAATATAAAATATCTAAAATATATGCATAAGAATGTTATTGTAAGTAATTTGAATATGACCAAATATAAAATGCATAAATAAAACGATCTGTAAATGAGTCTGGAGATTCATCCAATTTAAATCTTTTTATCTGCTTTTTCTCCTATTAGATGAAAAACTGCAACAGCTCCTTTTTCTTTTATGCCAAGTTTACAAACGAGGGTAAATGACTGAAAGAAAATTGCTTCAAGTTTTGACAATTGACATTTAAATCAAAGTCTTGATCTGATCAAGAAGCTTTTTGTTGCCAGTTCTGTTTTTTACCAATTGGCCATCAATTAGCTTCATATAGATATTGATCAAACTAGGCATTGGAAAAACCAATCGTGAAAACTTATTTTAACCTTTTCCATTAGTATCCGTGTTTGTTTTAGTTCATTGCAGATTTCCAAGTCTAACAGACCTGATTTTAACCCTTGTATGTAGAAATGGGGTCCAACTGACCACACATGTCAAACCTGTATCATTTGCCTCAGTCCTAGGACACACACAAGGCTTAAAGATATAGACTACAGGGTTTTCGTTTTGGAAAAACAGTAAAGTGAAACGTCAAAAACAAACCTTGTGATTGTGGTTGTGTTTTCTTGTGATTAAAGTGTGAGGCGGCGTCCTTCAGGAAGCGGCCATTGTAAGTGTTGAGTGTCGCGTCTCTCCAGGACTTCTCTGCTGGAAGACAGTGAGGTCAGACATTAGCTGCTGCTGTTCTTAAAATGGCTCCATGAGAGGAGATATTTTTGCTCAACCAGATCTAGAAATCTTCAACTGAAACTAGTTGACACTTGGAGTCTCCATGACCAATGAGATTCATGGCATAAATGCAGCCCTATGATTTGCCCTATAAAGTTGTTGGCTTACCAGTTTGCCGTCTGTGCGTCAGGTACATCTGGTCCAGGTTACTCCATTTTTCCTCGTGGGAAGCTGGTGCATCACAGTTCTCGTCAATCTCTCGGATCGTGTTCCCATGCGGACATCGGGGGAATCTTTCCCAGCCAACCGACTGGTTCTGCAGATCGTCATGCTTGCAGTTGCTCTGTCTCAATCTTGTCTGGATTGTCACAGGACTTTTCGTTGCCATCTGCCTCAGTGCCAGCGGCCTCTTGAAGTCCTGTCCCGTCCGACATGAACTGTTCCCAGAAGAGTCGCACACTGTGTCGTGTCCATAATGGGGAGAACAAAGATCCGGATTGGAATCTTTTCTCACAAGTTGCCTCTTTGTGTGAGATTTGCAGGCTTCACATGTTGGTAAAAGGACATCGTTCCATTCCTGGAAAGGAACCGCTTTCCTTTTCAAGCTTCGCCCTTCACACACCGAACTTGGAGATGTGCTGATCCTACGTTTTGCCGTACATCTGGTACAGAGTCGCTCATTGTTGGACCAGTGAGAGCTCAACATGTTCTCGTTGAAGTTTCTGCTGAGGCAACATTCATGGTCAGAAAGACTTTGTCGATCCACCTTGCCTTTGGGTTTGTACCTCTCCTTTGATTTCCGAACATTAGGTTGTTCTTTGTAATCCATGTTAAGCTTTCTTCTCCTTTTAGACACATCCAGACTATGGGGATTACTTGGTCTGTTCTGGCTCATAGGAGCTAGTGGGATCTTTTTGTGGTAATAGCTATGATTAAAGTCAGAAATCCAACTGGTGGAGGGAAGATAAGCAGGCAGAGATTCAAAGGAGGAGTCCTGATGATCCTGGTCATTTGTAGTTTCCAGCTGGTGACGCTCTCTGTCCGAGTCCAGAGGGGAATTATCTGGTAGAGGGATATTGGTTGAAAGGGTTTCCTCTGCTGTGTTTGTTAGCTCAGGCAGTGGAGAAGCATCTGTAGCAGGGTAGATATTTGCTTCAGACATCTCTACAGTGAGGACAATTTCCTCTACTTCAACCTCTGCTAGTGCAGGAATCTCAGTTTCAGTGATTTCCTCAGTAGGAACCTCCTGTGTTAACATTACCAACTCCTCAGTTGAAGCATTCGGTGCTTTATTGGAAGCCTTCATGAAGCCGTTTTGGACAGGAGAAGTCACGAACGATTCCTCTGCTGACCAGACCGTGGACTCAATCTTCCTCAGTTCATCCAAATATGTTGGATCAAATGGCACCTGAACAACTTTGAGGTGAAAGCTTTCTGAGGTCACACTCAAGTCTTCATCAGTTGAAGTCTCTTCAGATTCATTTGCAGTCACAGGATCCATTTGGTTCATGGGATCCTCTAGAGAAAGGCTCTTCTCCCCAGAGTTCGGCTTCTCATCCAACAGGATGTCTGGACAAACATCGTGCTCCTGCTCAGACTGGTCTGCTTGAAGGCCATCACCCTCATCCTGTCGGATGCCACTTTGGATGGGAGAACTACACTGAACCAGATCCTGGGAAAAGCTGTGGGACATTTCTGCAGCCTCTTGAGTGTGGAGCAGTTGGAGTCCCACTGGTGTGGCGCAACATTCAATCGTCACCTCCTCAGTCTGAATAACAAAAGAGCTGTTTGATGGCATCCCAGTGGTGGAAGACGGCGCCTTCTCTTGGAGCTCTGAAGGGTATTCCTCTGTTTGGACGGTGAAAGCCTGTGACTGGAGCTGACTAGTAGTGGCAGCAGTGGCAACTGTGGCATTGTTGGTGGAGATGCTGCTGGACCTTGGGGTGCTGGTCCTATGAACTGAGGGAAGCGGCTCAGTTTGAACCTCAGAGCTGGTCATTTCTTTCGACGCAGAGTTATGTTGGTAGCGAAACCTGCGGGCATGATAGGCCATGGTGTGGTAGTACTGAGGGTTCAGCATGCGCCTGTAGTCCATCAGATGGAGGTGGGTGTGGGGAACGACAAAGCCAGGTGGCTCCATGTAAGGGTTCGGCTGATAGTGGGGCATCATTGGCAGACCAAGCCCTTAACAAAACAAAAAAAAAACATTTAACTTTGGTAAAAAGGAAAATATATAATCTTGCTAGTCAAATTTGTAGAGAATAATGACAGATTATAATACATGTGGCATCTAAACACATGACCAAGGCTGGGGAGGGAAGAATAGAAAACTGTATAGTACCAAAAGTATAAACTGTATATTTGAAATGAAGCAATGGTGCAAAACCTACATTTTACAGCTTTATCTGAGATTTTTTTTATCTACATTTTCAGCCACCAAGTCTTTAATTTGATATCTCTAAAGACAGAAAAGAAAACCTTTTGCAGAGATTAAGAAACAATTTCCAAGTAACAATAGCTGCCCAGCACCACAAATCAGAGACACCAGTATTTCCTGACCTGCACTACATGTTTTGGCCACCAGAGGGCAGTGACGTGGTGACAAACATGGGAAATTTCCATAGAAGTTGAGAAAATCATGCAATACCGTACTAAAGTTAGTATTTTGAGATAGTTTTATCCCAAGTCTCAAAATGTTAATTCATTTATGCATCGTTTGTAACCAAAATTTGATGTTTTTACCTACTTTTCTATTAATGTAAATTGTTAATGGTATGATATAAAAAACCCAAACCTACTCTTAAATCCTTAACACAAACCTACTAATGAATTACTTAAATCCATAACTATTTTGGTATTTTAAAGACAAAATCATTCATATTTGTTACAAAAAAAAATGTTTTTTTTTTACCTAAATCAATTTAAAAAAATTAAACTAACAAAAACTGCAGGTGTGTCTGGTGAGTTTTTGGTTAAAACATGTTTTCCATGCAGTGGTAAAAAAATCCAGACATTTTTATCAAGAATAGAAATACTTCATACTAAAGTTACTATACGCAAGTAAAAATAAAAATCACAGCATAGTAAAGATACAGCTAAAAGTACTTTCTCAAAACCGTTCAAGAAAATGCAATTGAGTAAATATAACTAGGTACAACCCAACTCTGGACATTGAATGCCGACTACAGTTTCCTGCCATCTCTCTGGCGCCCCTATACCGCGGCGCCCCTGCGTGTCTCTTGCATCGCCATCCCACTTTTAGCCACAGAAATATTAACAATCCATTAACCCGAAGAGTCAGAGCGTCTCACCTAAGCCAGGGTATCCGTAGTACGGGTTGTAGGCCATAGGCATGGCCACCGGCCACTGCAGGCTCTGCATCGGCAGGTACGGCTGCGAAGGCTGGATGTAGAAGAACGGCTTATGGTGCTGCTCCTCCGGCCGAGGCGGACCAGGAGCGGCCGGCTCGGGTCCCAGCTTCGGGTTCAGGTTTGGGCCTCTGGGGCCCAGTCCGAAGGAAGGCTGAAAGTTAGGCGAGGCTGCTTCCATGTCTGGACAAAGAGAGACACCAATCACTGGGGAGCTGAGATTATTTCTTGGGGATAAAGTTGCACCTACATGCGATGGAGAAGAAAACATCCAAAGAGAAACCGGATGACTTTTCCTTTATGCTTTCAAGTGGAAACCAAACTCAAGCTACAGAAAAGCTTCCGCTCCAGGTGCTGGTAGTCCAATTAGAGCTTAATAAGCTGCTGTGTGAACCAATCACAGAGGCTTATTCCGAACAGGTGGGTGAGGTGCCATTTACTCAGATGGTGCCAAAAGACACAGCTGTGATCCAAACTAAGAATCCCAGTCTTAATGACACACAGAGGCTTAAAAAGTCAAATGATTTTTGATTTTAAACATCTCAGAATCTGCTTCTCTTTGGCCAATCAGAGGTGGGTACAATACCCCAAAATTGTACACAAATAAAAGTAGCACAACTTCAAAATGTTCAGGTAAAAGTAAAAAGTAGCTGTGAAGACATTACTCAAGTAAGTGATGAAATGATCACTTATTTAATATTTTAAAATTACATAATCAGACTAAAATATTAAGTTAAGTGGAGGAGCAAAATGGCAATATGTATAAATAAATGAAATGAGGCACCAATAATTTTGTTCCAAATCAGTTTGTTTGAGTAAAAACACTTATGAAACTAACAAAAACTGCAGATGTGTCTCTGTGTCTGATGAGTTTTTGGTTAAAACATTATTGTTTGTCATTCAGTGGATAGAAAATGCAGAAATTTTACTCAAGATTAGCAACACAGTGTAGCAAAAATACTCCTAAAAGTAAATAATAAAAGGTTCCTCAAGTAAATGTACTTGATTGAGTAAATGTAACTGGTTACTACACAACTCTGCTTATTATCAAACCAAAACAGTTTTAATGTTATATGGAATCTTTGTTTATTCATTAACTTTGGAGAAGAAAACAACTTGTTTTAAAACTCAACTGAAGATCAGGAAAAAATTTCCAAGAACTTGGAGAATTGTTTTTTTAAGAATCGACATGTTAAATTCTTTAACTTTATGTGAAAACTCTTGGTTACAGTTCTATAAAGAAACCGATTAAGATAACGATCCTGCTAATGATGCTCTGCTTCTTCTTCTATGGTATGATGAATAACTTGTCAAATCAATCAAAATGGGATCTGTGTCATTATGACTAACTCTCTGCATTTGTCAGCTCAAAGATTCAGATTCAGACGGTGGAGGATGTTCAAACTATTGGTTTTAGTAATACAACATTCAAAACTCTTTTTCTCTGACTAGAAGATCTCAAATCAAATGTTTAACCAAAATATACTCAGCATCTCTAATGGTGGAAAATGTAAATCAATTGTCTTCTATATTTAGAATATGTTGGTGACCAGTTGAATATTTTTTAATCACTCCAGAAAGTGAAACCCATGTATCATATAGATTCATCAGAAATAGTATTTTTGATTTTGACTCAGAAAATGAAGACCTCAATTCAGGATTTCTCTGAAGTGTAAAATATTGTAGAGCCGACTTCAGCTGTCCTGAAGAAGCTGGATGTTCACGGGCGTAGTCATAGAAAGTTGATTGGAAGGAAGAAGTATGATAGGAAATGGTGCAACAACAGAGGATCCCTTCAAAGACCAGACCAGAGGCTAGAACAGCAAGAGTCGCTGCGCTACAGGAGAACCAGAGCTGGACTATATTGCTCTGTGGTCCAAAGGTTTCAGATAAAGTTTGTGTTTTATTTGGAAGTGAAGTTCTCAGTCTGGTGGAAGAGTGAAGAAATACAGAATCCATGTCGCTTTAAGTCCAGTCTCCAATGGTTGTCTGCTGTCTCCATGTCATCTGCTGGTTCTGGTCTGAAATCCAATCAATGCAATCATCTACCAGGACATTTAGAGTATTTCTGAGTTACTTCTGCCAACAAGGTTTATGGAAATGTAGATTCATTTTTTAAAGGTACCAAAAGCTGGTCCAGTGACCACTGTGGTTCTGTGGGCATCCTGGTCTGGCCAGAGCCAGAGAATCAATGGAGTATTGCCAACAGGAAAGTTACACCAGAACCAATAAGATGACCTGAAGGCAGCCATCAAAGAAACCTGGACTTCTTGAACTGTGGCAGAACCAGAGGTTGAGAACCTCCATGCTGTGTTGATGCCCAAACTAACTGGGTGCATAAAAAATACCATTTTCAGAAGCAGAAATAAAAAGTCAAAACTGTCTTAGCTTGAAGAATAAATATTTTCATCTATACGTTTGTGGAGATACGTTTTTCAGATACACATCATTGCTAGCATAGCTGCTGGCATAGCTGCTAGCATGGCACTGTCAGAATAGCTAGTATTTGAAAAATCCCACTTGATCAAATTATTTTAAAAAAATAGCCTGTTTATTAGAAGTTTTCCTTGCTGCCTGATTACATTTGGAAGTGAAGTAATCAGTTCACACCAACATTGTTTTGACGTTATAACTGCAAAAATTCAAGCTACCCATGTGAAGAAACAAATTCATTTCAGGCCGTTAATACTTCTACTCTTAGGATTTCACATTTAAAAAGAACAAGCCATAGTGGCTGGTTTAGAACAAAAGTCCCACAACAAGCTTAAATATTTATATTTTATTGGACTGACCCCAAACAGTGGCATCTTCAACAACATTTAGCCCATTTGTGAGATCAAGTTATCATTGGTGAAAGGCAGCATCACTGCAGATTTTTTTTGTTCTTTTATACAACTATGCTTCTTGTGCAGTGCATTACACCTGGTGCTCCATCATCCCTCAACCTTCACACCTTTAGGGGGGACCTGTAAAAACAAAAAGTGATAAACATGTAAGTAGATGTTAAATCTATTGTTCATTTGGGATGATGACTTCCACCTACAGTTCAATGCGTTTTGTTCAAAACTCAGCCAAGGAAAACGTCAACATCTTGGTTCTCCTCTCACTGTGGAGCCTGAAAAACAAATTAACCTTTTAAACTCACACAATGACCAAATAATAAACCCCTGCTCAAATAAAAATACCTCTTTCCCAACTTAATGGAAGCGCCTCTTCTTCACCTTCATGGTCATCATCTCTAGGCCTGTGGTACATCATTTTCCACTGAGGGCTCAATTCTACACCGTTTAAGAGAAAATTCAACGGAGGATTAAGAAAGTTCTTTAAAAAAACAATCTGACTAAAATACACAGTAGAACAGCACATCCCATCAGGAATGTGTGCTCAGTCCCATGCATTTCACCTTTATGTTGAATTTCTTCCAAATTCAACATAAACCTCAAGTTCTCCAATAAAACCAGCATGAATGTGTGCTAAATGTCACCTTGTCGTTGCAGAGGGGTGGAATGTCTTCTACGGGGAATCGCGTCTCCAGCCGGCCTTCGGCTTTGGCCTGCTGTGGTTACATCTGCTCTGCAGAGTCCATCTGTGAACAGATTCAAGGGTCACATCCGTTTCTCCTGAATATTTAAAAAAACAAATTCCAATTCTCGACTTACCCTGACATGTTCCACACTGCAGCTCCCTGCGGTTCGACGCCTCAGTTTCTGCTTCAGCAACTTCCTGCTGACGGGCCTCATGACTCTCCACCTGGTTCATGGTTTCTGGCAGCTCTTTGTACTGGCCTTTCTTGTACCAAGGTTTAGCTGAATGTCTTTGGACAGTTTGAGTCTTCCTTGGTGCAGAATGCTTCCTGACAACCACTCTAATTGGCTGTTCACACCCTCTCCCGTAAGCACCCTCCTCTTCAGAGTCTCCAGCTTCATCATGATACACTTTGGAGCTATGGATTTTGCTCCTGCTTGTCCCTTTTTCCAAGTTTTTCCCACAACAAGCACACACAACCCTCTTCGACTTTGGCAGCCATGCGTCCTCCTCATCGTCTGCAGCTGGAGGAGATCCTCCAATGACAGCCGAAAGTCTCCTCCCGGTGTACATGTGCTTTGGGAAGAGATCTGTGTCGTCCAGATCTGTAGAGAACATTTCATCTCTGGAAGACAGTTCATCCAAAGATGGACTGAGGACACTCATGCGCTCGTGTGTAGTCTGCATGGGGAGGTAGTTGTAGTAGTAAGGTGAAGCTGGGGACAAGAGCTGGGCAGCTGCAGGAGTAAAAACACCATCAAAAGGTAGCTTGATGATCTGGTAGCCTTGATCGGGTTTGGTTTGATCACAGGAAGTCATTGAATCTTCTACCTTTGAGACTTTAAGGTCTGTAAAGACCAGTGGGCTGGAGGGAAGTGAAGATTTGTGGTCCTTCTCAGCGTCACAAATTGGAACACTTGAGTCAGTCACCAAGATATTTGATTGAAAATCTGGGACCTCCGTCTCTTGTGAAGCCAAGTGTTCGTCTGGTGCCGACTGATTGAGACATTCTTCATGAACTGAAGAGCTGTCAATAGGCAGCTCCTCCTCCAGTCTTCCAGTCCAGCCTCTCTCCAGGCTCAAATGGTCCAAAATAACTTGGCTGGACTCACCATCATAAACCCCTGCAGTGGAATCACCTGAAGTCACACCTGGAGACTCCAAAGAGCCATGATTTGGCTCCGACAGCAGTGGGTGACCTTGCTTTTCAGCTTTTTCTTCTACAGGAGAAAAGATACCAGAGGAGTGAGTGCCAATGCCAGAGTCCAGCTCTCGGTCGGTGCTCTGAAGCTCTGTGGCTCGCATTTTATCCAAGCACTCGATTAGCTTGTTTATGGCCTCACTAGGGTCGGTTTGAGCCCCCGAACAAGTGGTGTCACGACGCCCTGGAGGTTGTGGATGGTACTGTTGACGAGGTACATCTCCCCAAGCTGGTGCTTGGAATCTAGGTTCAAACATCCGCCTGTAATCTACAGGATACACCGGGGCTTGTGGTAAAACAAAGCCAGGGTACGGCATATAGGGGTAAGGAGGCAAGCTGGGGCGACCAAAGTTAAAACCTATAAACAGATGAGAAAAATACTCAGATTTCCTTTGTCAATGCATGATCTACATGTGTGAATGGCTGAATACCTGCAGGCAGTCCGAAGTGGTTGTATGGGTTGGAAAGGTGCCAGGGAGGGTAGAGATAATACGGCTGAGAAGGTGGCTGGACGAAGAAGAAAGGTCTGGGATGGGAGCTTCTCTGAGCTCCACTGCCGAAGGAGGGAGGCTGTTTGCTCGGATCTACAGGGCAGATTCAAATGGCTTCAAAGCACATGTTGGTTGAACTTCATTTTAAAGTTGGAAATACAAACGACTTACCTTCCATTTTCATTCACGATCTTGCTGACTGACGGAAATAAAACACTCAGGGATGAAAATAAATAAACATCCCCAAGTTTCAGAAAAATAAATAAGTTACTTTAACAAGTTCTGATTGAACAGAAGTAGAAAAGTCTCGCTCTATGAAGCCCAAACGACATTTCTACTGAGTAAAAAGCCGAACTGCTGCAGGCAATTAGTTATATAGCAAACAGCTGGCGACCCGTCAGAAATGTTGCCTTCAGGGTCAACCGGGAGCCTTATGTTAAAATAATAATGATATTTATAATATTGAATTGTTGCGTAAATACACTAAATTTAAATTAATTTAATATAGATACTTGGTTTGTTTAACTTTGGCTGTTCAAGATATTTTAATGTACCTTCTTCTGAAAACAAACCCTTTATGAATATTTTTTCTTAAAACTTTCCACCACCTTAAAACATTGTTATTTTTAATTGTCAATAAAAAGTGCATTTTTTTGGTGTTTACTTGGTCTACCTTAAATTTGATGCTAATGCTTAGATTTTTTAAATACATTTTAACAGAGGCAAATAGATTTCCAATGTTTATCCACTTAAATAATTTTCATGCACAATGTGCATTTTTGTACATTTAATACTTGTTTTTAAAATTCAAATTGTTTGTTGTAGAAGTCCAGCTTTAAAAAAATAAACAATTTCTTTGTCATTAAGAACCTTTGACTCTTTCACTACTGTGGTATCACAATATATCCAGCAGATGGCGCCATATCTCCATTCTAACATGTTATGTCATTGTCTGTCCAGCAGAGGGCGGTATTTCTCCATTCTACCGTTGTTTTTCTACTGTCTGTCCAGCAGAGGGCGGTATGTCTCCATTCTAACATGTTATGTCATTGTCTGTCCAGCAGAGGGCGGTATTTCTCTATAAAGCAGGGCAGGTCACCGGGTTTGAGTGCAGTATCCTCAGTTGGCCTCTGCTCTGTAGAGGCGCCTTTGATGCGCTAAGAGGTTCGTCCGCTGCTGGGCGCCGACTCATAACAGTCTTTATCGTCTCGGTTCGGCCTCACGGGTCCAGTTTACTCTTCATACCGACGGAAAAACACCAGGACGGTTCAGGGAGTGGATCTCGCCGGCAATCAAAGTAAGGAATGTAGCATTTTTTCCCTTGTCTGAGGTGTTTTACGGAAGAGGCGATGTGTAGCTCTGGCCGTTGTTAGCTTAGCCGATGCTGTCTGGGTTCCCCTCATGTTTTCTGACACCAGAATCTTCTGTCACGACCCCAGAGCTGGGATGTCGGTACCGGACTCCCTCCTCGCTAACAACCAGACATTGTGCCCCAGCGGGTGTCCCGTTAAACTGGGCCGGAACTGTGCAGCTAAAGCTAAAGCTACCATGCTAATGCTAACATGCTGTGAGTCAGGCTGGAGCCGCTGGTTCGGTTCTGATCCGTTTTATTTTCCTCTCGGATAACCAGAGACTCCGCTATAAAGGCTGCGCCAATTTGATCACAGCTTTTTGTTTGATTCAGGCCAGAATGAAGCCACTCAAACGGGCTGTTCCTATGGCGACAACGTGCTAACGCAGCTAATTAGCTTTGGGCTAACAGAACATGTTAACGGTGGAGATTCGCAAAATGTCAGCCGAGTCCAGATGAAAATAAACCGGCTAGTTGGTTGTGAGGGACGCTGACCTTGGCAGCGGCATCATCTCCAACGATTCTAATCAAGATTACAATATGAAACCTTGTATTAGAGCATGATGTTTTATTTTAAATAAACTCGGATAGGATTGCTTAAAAACCTGTAATAATTAAATTAGCAAAACCTTCTCTAAGTTGTGTAATAATGAAGGCAGATTCCTGAAAACACTCTTTGTAATGTGTGAGAAGAATATTCTTTATGTGTTGCCATATTGGAGATGAGGATGGAAACCAGAGTAGTTAGAAATTTGGGCAGAATTGATTTGTATGAAATATTTATTCTGCTTTTGACATCATTTTATGTTTGACTTGTTTATGAACTGCAATTTTCAAACTGAAACCCAACAATAGTTTTTAAAACTGCAAATAAAAATAAACCATTGAAAACACCTGGAGTTGCACCAATCAGGCTTTTTGTGGACAATACCAAATTTCCAGTTCCCTGGGATTTATGACCTTATTTTCTTTATTAGATCTTGGTACTAATTTTATAACTCTAACAAAAAAAGTTTTCCAAGACTCCTTCCTCATAATTTTAAGACATGTTTTCCAGTAAAATAGTTTTTATTTTTCTAATATTGTGACTGTTCTTGTAATTAAATGAATAATTTTGTAGTCTTGCTCTAATTTTTCATTGTCCAACTCACAGAGTTGAGATGATTCACATTTTGAAACTATTCTGTCATTTGTAATTTCTGTCTAGAAAAGAAAGTGGGGGAGAAATATCTGATTTTATCTTTTCAAGCCAGGAAATCAAAGGAAAAAATAATAATTTTGAAGCCGAATCACCAGGACAAAATGTTTTGTATTGGACGGCTCCTTCTTCCCGACTCGTGTAAAAACCTGTTAACTTCCTCTAAGTACTTTGAATTGCCTTTGCTGAAAACGTGCCATATAAATAAAATGACCTTTAGTTTCAATGTAGTGAAGGATACATTTGCTTGCCTGCCTCCTTTTTATAACAAAATTTTATTGTGATAGAAATAAAATCAAATGTTAGGGTTAACATAAACCAAACAAAATGTGCAAAGGAAGAAAACACAGAGGAGCTGATTTTAAGTTAATAAGTCCTTTAAATTGTATTTGTTCCATTGGCAGATTATTTTCACTTCAGTCATTTTCTCCATGTTATAAATTAAACAAGCAGTTTCTCACAAATTTTAAGAAGTTATTGACTTACAATGACCTTCTATATCTTGCTGAAAAGCTACTTATAAGTTACTTAGTTCACACTGCAGCCTGAAGTGACCCAATTCTGAATTTTTTTTTATTTTGCCGGGTTGTTCACACTGCCAGTAAATGGACCTGTACTGTATGTGTTCTGCAGTCTGAATGGGCAAACAACCTGAAAGTGTCCCGCATGCGCAGTAGAGGGCGCCATAGCGTCAGGTTCTCAGTGTTCTGCCAACCACCATAGAAG
>CAEGAF010167314.1:0-17228 GCA_903067075.1 Micropoecilia bifurca | reverse complement strand
GACACTTTGGCTGTTGCCAAAGTTTCATTACTAGGATCCTCCAAAGTTCCTCCGGTGACAGCCCTCTAGTTTCGAGACATCTGTTGATGGCCTCCTAGGTTTCAGAACCACTGGCGACTGCCTCCAAGGTTCTTGCACCTCTGTGAATGGCCTCTTAGGTTCCTCTGGCAATGGCCTTCAAGGTTATTGTGACATTGGCGACAGCCTCCAAGGTTCCTCTGCCTCTGGCAGCGTCCTCCAGTCTCTTGGCTCATTTTTCACTGGGCTCCAGAATTTCTTTGTGTATTTCCCCAGCGCTTCCTCTTGAGCTCCCCAGAACTTCAAATTCAATCTTATGACCTCTCAGTCATTCTTCTTAAACTCTCGTTTTAATTTTTGTTTTGTTTTGCTTCTTAGTCTCTTGGCCCCTCTGCCTGCAATCTGGGTTGGTTTTTGTGTTCTGTTTGGGCTAAGAAAGCATCTGGTGTCGGACTCAAAGAAGGGTAATATCAAACTGACGGCAACCTAGGCTCAACTAAGAGACATCATCACAGAGAGCATTGCAGGGGCAAAGTCTGGAGCTAATAAAAGCATGAATGGCCTTTTCCAGGACTGACGATACTTTAACTTTGGCCAAAAGACGCAGCTGAAAGCAGCATTCAGAAATGAACAAACCTCAGAGTCAATCGGACTTTTAAATTTGATGTCTTTGTCAGATATTACAGCAAACAGATGTTTCTCTTGATTTCAGTCAGACGTTTTTTAAACTTACCAAATGGCTGTCTGTCTTTTTCCCATAATGAGAACAGTTTAGTGTAATTTCCCACCTTCAGTGTGATAACTGATGGCTCACAGATGGGCTGTATTACCAGAAAAACTCCGGATCGTCACCAGCCTGTAATTAAATTGCTTGTTTCTTGTAAAACTCCTAATTCTGTTGCTCAAGCAGTTTCAGCTATTAGTTTTTAATTTAATTGATTTCCCTGTTGATACATTTTGGTTGAATTCTTTAGTTTTAACTGCAAATTTTAGTCATAATAGTAACTATTATCATTTTATAAGTGAGCTGAGATGGAAAGAAGCACAAAAATGAGCTCAAATTAATACTCAAATAATTATTACACAACTATTTTCAAGATTAAAACATATTTTTAATATGAGGGGAATTTACATTTTGATTTTGACAAAATATTTAATTATTGATTAAACGTGTTAAAAGGAGCTGAGCATATCTGTGCTTCAGTCGTTAAAGAAGAGCTCAGATGTGGAGTTATGTGCACCATCATTTATGCTCCTTGAAAGGGAACAGACAGGACTCTTCTTCTTTGATGTTCATGCTCATCATTCTTTTTTCCAGCAGAGCTACGGCTCCCAGTCCTCTTGTCATGTTTAATGGGAGTCATTAAAGAACATTCACACAACAGGAGTCCTCTTTTAAAAAAGACAATCTTTCTGCAAACAGATGAAGACAGGGATGCAGTGAGTTGGAATGTCTTTAAAAAGATGAAGTTGGAGGAAAAAAATCTGGCAGACATACAGGGAGAGAGTCGAGAACAGACAGAGTGTTGATCTATATTTAATCTGTGTCTCTGTCCTTTGTTCTCAGAAACGGGCCTCATGAATGTCCTATAAATAAATTCAGACCAACTTTGACTCAGTGGACAGCTAAAGAGCAGAAGCCATTTTTAAATAACTCGGGGCTTTACAGGCATCTTTTGAACTTCAATCTATGCAGCATTTTATTGAGACAGAAGTGGAAAGGATTTATAGACGAGACGGTAAATGCTGCATTTCAGTTCCTGTCGGTTTCTGATGTTACTTTTTCAAAACAACCTTTCATTGAATTTCTGTTTTGCATCTTTCTTTTCACAAGGATTTGTGATTTGTGACGTACATTTTACTCTAGATTTCAGCCCAGTGTTTCCCTGGTGTATTTTAAGCCTGGTGGGCCACCAGGCTTTATTTGCCCTCCTACTAGGCTTGAATTAGTTTGTTTTATACTTTATTTCTGCCGGAATTACGTCTTTGTTGTGCCTGTCTGTTGGACTTGCATGCTATTATTTCCACATTATTATGTCTGCTTGTGTCCCTTTTGTGAATTTTAATATCTTTTACCAGGTTTAGCAGGTTTTCTAGGGGAAACCCTGTTAGCGTAAACAATTAAATATTTTTTAGGATATACCCTAAATTCTCAATTGACTGCTTGCATATTAGCAGTAAAGTAGACATTTTGTAAATAATTTAAAGCTGTGACTCCTCCATGTTTTTCCACCAAGCAGCCAGATGCCCCTTGATATTTTAAAATGGACAAATCATTCTGAAGGCTTTCTGAAAGTCTCTAATTTACTTTGGAGTCTGATTACTTCACAGATTTTCAGTCCAGTCTGGCTAGACAAATGAAAAAAAGCATTCAGCTGAACCAGACTGAAAAGAAGTGAAAGAAATGAATGTGCCAAAAGGGTTTGGATTTAATTGAAGGAAATTGCCTTAGTGCAAATCAGAAAAGATCAAAAACATCTTCTTGGCAAGGCTTGTGAATTAGTCTCCGAAAACTGTTTATTTTAATTCTTCTAGCCAACAACAAATATTGTTTTTTTTTTCCCATTTTCTAAGACGAGTTAATAACATGTTTGTTTTGATAAAGTTTTGAATTTGAATATGAAACTACAACCCCTTGTTTGATGTAACTACAGTGCAGATTTGCAATGATGGCCTCTGCAGAGTTTTGAAGGATACAAATACAGTTAAAGTTCCCCACAGTTTTAGCTGAGCGCCGGGATGCCCATTAAAGCTCTCTTTACCAGAGATAGGGCCACATTAAACAGGTGCATGAATCATTTTAGCTTCATAAGAGCAATTTCAAATACACTCAGGCCCCAATTAACAGCAGTAATTCCCCCAGCAGACTCAGGTCATTTTATTCGAGATGAATACCCGCCTGTCATTCTGATTTAGACAATCCAGCAGCAGATTTCCTCTTCAAGGAGACCTATTATGCAAAATTAACATTTTGCATGTCTTTGCATTTCCATTTTGGTTTCCCCTGCTTCTGAAAAAATGCCAAGCGCTTAAAATTTTTTATAAAAAAGCAAACCCAACCAGTAAGTTAATATTTTCTGGTGTCTGGAAAACAAGCTGTTTCAAAAAAACATCCGGTATGTTGAGTAACAATTTACAGGCACTGCTCCGTTATAGGCCACTAACCCATTACCTAGCAACCCCAGCCAAGCTCATTCCCGTTACCTAGCAACCAAAGCAGAACTTGAGCTTTGTACAACGGCTGCAAGAGTACAACGCGAGTGTTTTAATGTTGACTTACCATTTAGAAACTGCCTGCTGCATCCTTACTGGTTGTGCAGAATGATCTGCTAGGGCAGGCGATATGGTTTTAGGATATTATAGGGATATTTTGTGGTACTATTGCAATAATGATAAAGATTATAATGGAAAAAAAGGATGTATCATTTTAGGTAACTGTATGCCACAGCATTCATAATGCCAAAAACAAATATTTTTCATGAAAAATATTCACATTTACATAAAGTACTTGCTAAAAGTAGTAACTGCATGTAAAAACATTTTTAAATTGATGCTCTTGTAGGACAAACAGTAGAGAAAATAGCAAAAAAAAAATAATATAACCAATAGTACTGTCAGTGTTGTTTTTTATTTATAAGCAAAAACCCCCAAATCAATTAACTGAAATTTATCATGACAACAATATTTTTGATGTTTTTCTCTGCTAGTGTCTTCAGATTTGGACGGTTGTATAACTGTGTATGTTTGGGATCAATTTAAAGTGCGAGTGTAAATGCTGAGTTGGGGTGTGTAAAACAGCCCATTCTGAAAGAATTAATCTCGTCATCTAAAAATGATTTTGTGTAAAAATTGCAACAAACATGTTTTGTTCAAAGATGCGTAATTATTCCTGTTTGCCACTTTCAAATGATATGAGAGTCGGTTGCTTCTACCTCCCAGTGAAAGTTAGAAGCGACTTTCATACCTTTTTGTTTCTTTCCTCTAAAACAACAAAGAATGTAGCTATCAGAGAGCCATATAGTCTCCTCCTCTCACTGTCAGTTTAAACCCAGAATAGCATGACTGACAAAGGAGCAACAAAACCCAGAGACTTTTAACGCCGCCAGCAGCCAACCGCAACGACTTCTTCTGTATGTTAGAGCAGAGACTAACTGTGCCATGAGAGCAGCATCCCAGCGCTACAGCTGGGAATGAAGCAAAATGAGAAAATAGAGCAGATAGAGATATGGTGTAATAAGGGGAGAATGTGAGGTATTAAGAAGTATTAGTTCAGGTGTAAACGCATGGTCAGTAATGAACTATCCTGCTGCTCAATGGACCACCGGCTTTGGTGCTGATCCTCCGCCTGTGTGTCTAAATGTGTGTGTGTGTGTTAGTGGGAGGAGGATGAGGTGGAGGAGGAAGAAGCACTGGGATGTTACAAAACCCCTGTCTTACCCCTCTTGAGGTCTTATTAACCTTTACTCATCATTCACACACACACTCCCACTTCCTGACTATCCCACCCTTCTGTTTTGTTTTCACACACACACACACACACACACACACACACACACACACACACACACACACACACACACACACACACACACACACTGTGTCCTCACTAAGGAGATTTAAGAGCTGGTTAATTGGTTGGCTGGGGCTGATTTTCTGCTGAAAGTTAATGCCACCGTCATGCTTCGCTCCCTGTGGAGAGGGACAGGAACGCTGAATTTGTATGTTTTGTCCTTTGCATTTAAAATAATGAAGTTCAAATTCAGCATCAGGACGACTTAGGCTGTTTTCACACCTGATGGTCCAGTCGACTCGGTTCAACTGGAGACCAAAGTTGCAACATTTGTTGCATTTCCCGCTGCTGTGGTTCTCTTTCACACTGCACTGTCAAAC
This sequence comes from Micropoecilia bifurca, assembly GCA_903067075.1. Lineage (NCBI taxonomy): Eukaryota > Metazoa > Chordata > Actinopteri > Cyprinodontiformes > Poeciliidae > Micropoecilia > Micropoecilia bifurca. The sequence continues at coordinate 12,320 of CAEGAF010167314.1, read as the reverse complement.
CAACCAAACCACTTGAAGAACCTGTTCCCCTCCTCACCTGTGGGGGCGCTGCACCAAGAACCACTGAAGGAAACGACATAAAAACGTCTGGAGATGATACTGAGTGCTGCTATCTTCTTGGCAAAATGTAAATAAAAATGGATTGGAATGATATTTTATTGGTTGTAGGATTTCCTTTTTGTTTTTAGTAAGAGACAATGAGCTATTTCTCACGCTAGTGCCAGGCTTGCACGTTTTTGTTGTTGGGTTTACCCAGAATGCCGTGCGCTCTAGTCCAGCCTGCTTTTGCAACTGTTTCTGGTTAAATTTGCATTTGATCTGCACCAGAGTTCACTTCAACTGAACTTGGTTTGTCTGCAGACCAGCGTTTGCAGTGTTCGATACACATTCACACCCCAAACAAACCGGACTTTCAATACAAACAGACTGGGGAAATTATACATGTTGAACACTGATAGAAATTGTTTAAAGGTTTGTTTTTTCCTCCATTTACTGAAAACAAGACAAAACCTTTACAAAAATGGGCTTCTATAGAAGCCCATCCAATAGTTGACCTCGGATAACTTCTTGAAAAACGTCTCAAAGAAGAGAAGTGTAAGGTCAAAGTGAGAGAGCTGTTACTCCAACTGGCTTCCTGCTTACTGTGGTGGAGGAACTGGTTCCTCATCGATGCTAAAATTATCCATGAAAGCAGCTTCTGCAGCCAGAGCAGAAGGTCGGCTGCCATGTTGCAACACGGCAAACACCGACGGTCACACCGTCTGTGGAAAGGCGAGACGGATGAAAACAAATTTCAGTCGGGTCTCAATCTTGATCGAAAACTGAATTTTCCTGCTGACTCGTGGTGTTTCGGTCATGTGTGGCACTTTGATCGGCATCCCGCATTTTTTCTTGTTTGTGACCGTTTTCAACCTTCGAGAGCATGTCACCTTTTTTCTTAACATGGTGTTGATTCAGATTGTGTGAGAGAGCTTTTCATTTCTCATCTTTTGCTCTTTATCCCTGAAAAGTTCCCTTCAGAAGATGAGTATTTTCTGTTAGTCACTTAAGACCAAAGTGCTGGTGGCTGAAAGTGTAAAAGGAGAAATTTTAAAGGGAATTTAGCTGGAAATAACATTTTACTTTGAGTGAATCTTTGCCAAAGATGGCTAATGTGATATGTTTTGTCTGCTTTTGTGGAGTTTTATTGCTGTACATATTTATTTTTTGAGGATAATGCTCACAAATTTTCTGCTAACTTGTTTGAAAGAAATTAGTTTCCAAAAAGACACATTTCCAGCTATAAACTCATTCAAAATTGTCTACATTTTTGATTCATCAGACTTTGGTTTACTTCTTCAACCATAAAACTGAAGTTTGTAATTACAAAATGAAGCATCAACAATACCTTTACTGAATTATCATACATTTGAAGTGTCATTAAGATGAGACAAGCAGACAGTCTGTGGACAGTCTGAGTTACCTTTTCTAAATTTCCCACATTGAATTACCAGATTTTCTGTAGAACATAATTCCAAATAATTTGCAAAATAATTGCAGACACTTGTTGTTTTTCTAAAACATTTGAAAAAAGAAAAAGCAGCTTGGGCAGCTAAGACTGAAAGTTTGCTGTCTCTGTGAGTTTCTTTGTAGGGGATATAACAGTTTTGAGTTTCATGGCAAGTCAGTGAACTTTGACCCCCCAGTATCATCCCTTCAGCAGGTACGAAAACTCACAGTTTTGATAACTTTTAATTGGACATGCCTTATGAACCAACTGACCAAGTTTAAAGCTGATGCATCGAAATCCCAGGAGGAGTTTGATCAAATGCGCAGGCTGCAAAACGCCAAAATAGGGTCAAAATTGCAAATTCAATCCAAAATGGCCAACTTCCTGTTCGGTTTGGCACACTATTGGCTAGTATTGGATAGTATATACAAAGCAGCCAATCCAGGAGCTCCATTCATTTTGCTTGGTGTGGATTGGTTGAACCGCAGGACGTCTGTAGATGTTAGCTACTCCGGTAATGTAGGACGGTTACCACTGTGTGCACTAAGGCATATTAAGGTATATTTTGTGTTTGAAGTAATAAAATAGGCAAATGTAAGTGTTGTGTTTTTTGAGGAGGTCTCAAGTATTTATGGATTTTAGTTATTGGAGGCTGTGGTCGCTGATGGGTCCATTGTTCACACCTGATTATTGTAAATTTTGTAATTTTTTTTCAATAACATCGTTATCGACATATGATCAATATCAATAGATTATACGCTGGATAGAATATTCAGTAATTTAATTGAACTCCAATGCAGAACCGCACAGCATTCTGGGAGATGCAGGCATTGGAAAGACTTAAGTCATTCAATTTCTCACAGCTAGCTAAGAAATGATGGTGGAATCTACTAACTCAGTCACTCGGTGGTTACCTAGCAACTCACTCACTCTGTGGTTACCTAGCAACCACAGAGTGGTTACAGTAACTGGAGCAGCAGCAGTTTAAGGTTTCACCATCGTGCTTCATAACTGCTTAAAAGTTAAACAAAGGCTTTAAGTGAAAACTGTGCAAAAAACTGGAAAGGTCACAGAATTTCAGATGTTTAAAATAAAAAAAGTAAGCAATACTTATTGATATTAATATCAATAATATTGATGTTTTTCCCTCATGTCTTCCAGAAGTACCATAGCATTTCATTTCTGCTGTTTAGTGGCATATCTGGATGGTCTTCTTATGTATGAAAACATGTCTGCTCATCAGTTTTCTCTCACTTTCTTTACATACATTAGTAACAGAACAGTTTGTCAAATGAAGTTGAGCTCCAGTTTAATTAGAAGGCTGCAGGTCAGATAGTCAGATGGAATAATAAAGAGATGCAAATGAGTGTTGGCCATTCTGAGAGGCCTGTCTCCACTTTTTTTTTCTTTTTCCAGTGATAGTTCATGTAAATAAGGCAAGCAGACTAATAAGCTCAGGAAGCATGGGCAGGTTTTTAAATAATGATAATAAATAAAAAAAACAACCCTGCTGTAATTGTTAAGTGGATGCAAAATAGAGAGCTTGGTGACAGGGTGGTCTGTTATCTGCTCTACCAATTATAATAATCGCAGACTTCTTCTCCTCCTTTGCGTCTGTTTTCCTCTTAAGCGTAGGAAAGCTGAGCGGAGGAAGTGTCCTGCTAACTAAAATAACTTTAGCGCTGTCCTTGGCAAGGACGACACTGTTGTCCATGTGATTATGTATTCTTAAATGCATCCTCTTGATGTAAAGCTGTTTATTTCGGTTTAAACCTGGTAGGGTTTTTGTCCCCTCTGGATGAGGCAAAAAACAAAACGATGTCGGCGCGTGGTGATGAATAACGCCGGCACCTGGAGGGTTTGTAGCCGTGTGTGGATTTATGTCTGACTGTGGGTCAGATCCGTAACCTCGCGGCAGGATGTGCGACTACAAGGTCACAAACTAGGTTACGTTTCCCCTCTAACTACCGGCTGGATGCCCTTCCTTTTGGTTCGACTCTGGATACGTAGTTCAAGCTTGTTTAAAAAAACTACAGCTTTCATTTAAGACCTGAAGATGTCCTCATTTTTTTCAGTAATGTTAATTAATTTAATTTCTAAACCTTATTATGTAAATTAATGAAATCCTCCTGGTGATTTTGGTCTTTTGGCTCCAGAGGAAAATAAATTGAGGCAGAAAAAAATGTGTTTGTGTGTGTGAATGTTTATGTAAAAGAAGAAGTGTTAAAAATTACTTTTGTTCACAGTTTTACACACTGGAACAGATCAGTGGTGTGTGTGTATGTGTGTGTGTTTGTGTGATTGGCAGCAGTAATTGGTGTCTGGTTGGTGGAAGAAAACAGTGAATAAATACAGTCATGGAATACTGATAGGAGCTCTTTGGACTGAATAAAGAAATACACAAACACACCCACCAAGCCCGTCCACCAAGGTCTCGTCAGCATTGCATGAGGCTAACAAACTACTGGTGTAAAGAGAGAAACATGAAGTTAACTTTCAGAAATGTTTTAAAGTATTCCAGGGACCTGGCAGTTTTGAGAGCCGACGTTTAGTTGAACCAAAATACCTGAATATAATTGGATATTTTGTAGGACCGGACTTACAACAGGCTTAACTGCTCAGGATAGAATTTTTATTCCAATCCAATGCCTGTGTCACACCACCAGGAAGACACAATATCAGCTTTAACATCAATATCACTCTATGTTATGAGATATGCTCATTTTTTAGCATATCTGTGTCGGCCCCAGGAGTAAAACGGGGCTGATGTTAACAACCAATGTTTCTACATCTGTTTCTCAAGAGGATTGAGTTTAGTTATGGAAAGGTGAAGTGATGCAGTGCAGGATTGCGGGATGTTTAACTGAAGCAGAGAGGCAAAGCGTCATAGTTGTCTTTTTGAAATTAGGGAAAATATGTATAATTTTGGTAAATATTGGATGCAGAAATTGGTCCATTATTCTTATCAGATGTTAGTATAACCACTGAAACATTGGTATGTTTGTTTTTTGGACCTTTTACCAATCTGATTACTTTCAAAAACAATTGCATTAGTACCACAAAACCTTAAAATTCACATTTTGCACATTTTTTTTTTTTTTACTTCTATTTAGATTTCTGTCCAAACACTTAAAAAAATCACATAGCTGTGTTTTGGCAATAAGTTAATGTTCTTTGGTGTCTGGAAAATGAACCATTTCAGAAATGTTTGGAATGAAACGTCGCAAATTAGCAGGCACTGCGCTGTTATCTAGTAACCTCAGCGAAGCCCAACACATTTGGTCAGCTTGTTTTACTGCTGTACAGTGGTTAAGTGTTGGAAAGGACAAGTGTTTAGTACTTGACTAGAAACCACTTGTTGAATTCTTGTTTGATAGGTATTTTTCCTTTCGAACCTTCACTAAAAGAACCACAGACAACGTATATGAATGTTCTGACCAAGCTTCTGCAGAAGAAGACGACTCAGCAAGCTACTCCTCTGAGTCGGTCACAGAGCGTTCTGCCTTATCTCTGCTCAAGCAGGACTTTTATTTAGGAAAACAAAAGTCAGAAAAGATAAACAATAAAACAGGCGGCAGGCTGTCTAACACACAGGTCATCTAGCTCTTTCTCTGGAGGGAACAATCAGTTTTCAGGAACACAGATATTCTACACAGCAATCAAAAAGTATTCACACAGGACGTCATTTACTGATTCACATTAGACTGAATGTTCATTAACTATTGATTAATATTGGAATGAATATGAACTAAAGTAATAACAAAAATTATAATACCAAAAAATCTCTAACATTGTTGGTTGTGCGGGAGGCTCCACTTCTTCTTTTCAAAGACGTACAGTGGTATGATTGCACTTCTGGTTGGAGCCATTTTCACGCATGAGTGTAAATGTTGAATTGAGTGGCGTGATTAGTTGCAGCTTATTTAGATTTAAACTGACAAGAGGCTCTAAAACAGCTAAAAATATTCAGAACTGACACTGAAATCTTATTATCTAAGAATCATTTTGTGCAAAAAGAAGAAAAATGAACGTTTCGTTTTGCCCATAAACCTATTCTAACCTGTTCAGGGAAACACAATAGATCTTTGCCCTTAAAAAACAAACTGAAGGGTTTCTAAACATTTTCTATTCATTCTTTATTTATTTTGTCTCTTAATACTTAACCCTTCCAGTGTTGCCAGTGTTCCTATTTTGAGTGGTTAGTCGGTGTTAAGTGGGATGCAACACCTTGCTGGTCATCACAAGGTCAAACCAAGACAATCACAATGCACATGTTCACATCTAAATCTCCACTTCACCTAACATCCTGGATAATTCACAGATAACCTGCACACAGAAAGACCCGCAGCTAGACAGCATCTAAATTAAGGGCATTTTTTTCTCTCCGACAGCAAATGTGGACATAATATTCTCCTCTTTCTGCAGTTCCTGATATGTATGGAACACAACAAATTCTGCAGAGTTAAAGCAACACTATGCCAAGTCTATCTTGTCCTTATCAGAATTGGTGCTAATTTAACTCTTTTCAGTTATTTCAACAAGAAATTAAGTCATTTTAACACTTGAAAAAGTTAGAACTACTCCAACTATTTTTAAAATAACTCTGTAAGAGTTAAATTAACACCAATTCTGAAAAGGACCACATAAACTCGGCAGAGTGTTGATTTAACTCTGCAGAATTTGTTGTGAAGAGGAGTAGTGGCACTGAGAAAAATCTGACTTTTTTTGGAATTCTGAAATGAAAGTTAGAATTTTGAGAAAAATGTCAAAATCATGTGGAAAAAAATCTGAATTCTTAGGAAAAAAGTCAAGAATTTTGAGAAAAGAAAGTCAGAATTCTGAGATTAAAATCAAATTTTTTTTTGTTCCCGTGTCTTTAATCCCCTTTTGTGGAAAATCTTGATTGGAAAATACTGTTTTAGTCCGACATTTATACAAAGTATGAAGGAGATCTTTGCAAACCCATCAAGTCATTTGAAACTGTTAAACTTACACACCATTGTGACACTTGTTTCACTGGACCCACAAACTAACATGGAGTTTGAAACTTTTAAATGAGCTTTTACACACACACACACACACACACACACACACACACACACACACACACACACACACACACACACACACACACACACACAGCTGTGTTAGTTGTTTGGAGAGATTCAGACTTTTCCAAAGACATGCCACCACTAACAATCGTAATCATCAGGATCCTTTGTGCCGCTCTTTCTCGCTGTGTTAATTGTGATGTAGTTCGGTGTTAAAGAGCGGCCAGTAGCCAAAGCCAATTGTTAGTGTAGCTCCACTGCATAAAGGTTAGAAACTGCATTTGCATTTAGATGAGTGAGAAAGTTGGGAAGAGAAGCAGGGAAGGGGAGGAAGTAATTACACCTCGCTCTGCGGTTCATTTAAGTGATTGGATGAATGGGTGTGCATATGTGTGTGAGTGTTGGGGGCTTGTTTGACATTTATTAGCAGTGAGGTCCAAAAGCGCCAAGATCACCATAATTGTGGGGTCCAACAGCTTTGTTGGGATTACAATTTTGAAAGTGTAAAGGTCAAGAATTGGGAATTAGACTGATCACTAGATTAGTAGGAAAGATGGAGGATGGCGGCTGCTTTCGGAGGTTTTACTACAGCAGTCTGCGTTTCTGAACATGTGAAAATTCGTTTTCACACATAGATGTTTGTAACTTGGTAATGTGCCATTATCAGCTTCCAACCCAGCTTAAACAGCTCTGGTGCAGAAAATCTTAACACAGTGTCTGCTTACTTACACCCAGACAGAAAGCAAGTGTAAGAAATGGAGGAAAACTTGCAGTGAATGAGGTTAGACAAGGTGTAAAACAATATTCTGCACTAGAATTCAATAGAAATGTCCTTTGCTGTCCCACAGTGGGGAAATTCAGCAGGTTATAGGTAAATGGAAGCATTCAGATTTAAACTAAGCTAAAAAGCAAAATTAAAAATTAGACAAGCAAAAGTTTGACACAATAAGGAAAAACATAAATATAACGATACAGATACTAAAAATGGTGAAATTCTGTTTTTTTGACATTTGTAATGGAAACGAAACTTCCGTTAAAATATTCAAAATGTACTAGTTGTATATTTGTGCTTAGAAAACAGATTGTTTGTAAGACATTAAGCAAAGTGTTCAAATAACAACAGGGTTGGAAGGATCTGCTGTAATGCTTGTTTGTGCACCAGGGATACAGCAAAAGGAGCCAAAACTCTACTACTTCCTCCTTCTGTGGCTTAAATTCAGTCATGTGAAATCATTCCTGTAAAAAGAAATGAAAGCGTGGATGTACATCCATCCATCCATTTTCTAACACCGTTGCCCATAGTGGGGTCAGGAGGTGCTGGTGCCTTCGCTGTCTGCAGCGAACATTTCGTGCGAGAGGCGATTTCACCCTGGAGACGGTCGCCGGTCTGTCGCAGGGCTGCAGATATACAGTGGAATAATAATAAAAACAATAATAAAGAACAGCGGGCTGCACAGTGGCACAGCTGGTAGAGCTGTTGCCTTGCAGCAAGAAGGTTCTGGGTTCAATTCCCGGTTCCAGTCTTTCTGCATGGAGTCTCCATGTTCTCCCTGTGCCTGGTGGGTTTTCTCCAGGTACTCTGGTTTCCTCCCACAGTCCAGAAACATGACTGTCAGGTTAATTGGTCTGTCTAAATTGCCCCTAGGTGTGAATGTGTGTGTGTGCATGGTTGTGTGTCTCTGTGTTGCCCTGTGACAGACTGGTGACCTGTCCAGGTGACCCCACCTCTCGCCCAGAACGTTAGATGGAGAGGAACCAGCAACCCTCCTGACCCCACTGAGGGACAAGGGTTTAAGAAAATGGATGGATGGAAAAAGACCAGCTAACACCGGAACTGAAAGATGATACATAAAACATAACAAAAAACATAAAAACCAAATTAAAGGACACACACAAATAATAATAAACACAATAAATAAAATGGATTATGAAGTTTCTGTAAACATAATTGCTCTTCAAAAAAAATATAGAAAGTATCCCCCTCCCTTCAATTTATCATGCTATTGATTGATCAATTATTTTAACAGAGATAATTGATATTAACCAATCGGAGTTGATTCATGTAACATATGCACATACACATCCACCGAACACTTCTCCACCCTTACAAACTAACTCTTAATTAGCTAAATCTGCACTTAGTTTTCGTAAAATCGATCAACTACAATAAACTAGTTTGTAGTAGTTTATTGGGGTCAATCACTTCATATTGTATCTTTTTTTTCACTTAGTTTATCTAAAATGAAGTGAATCATTCACGTTGCATCAACAACCTTAAGTTGATGTATAATTTAGATTTTTTCTTTAGCTATTCTGTATTATACAAATAACAAAGTGTAGTAACTGTTAATATTTATTCTAGTTTTTATGTTTTGTTGTTTTTGATATGCAAACCGTGTCCTGAAGAAAGACTGATATAAAAGTAAAACATTTTGAAATGAGAAACATGCAGGAAAATAACAGTTTTCTAATAAACTGATAATTTGAGAGTTCATTATTTTCATCTGCTGAACTTTTGGAGAGAAATGCCACAAAGTGCTGAGATTATATGTCTGGAACGCCAGGACACACAAACGGATCCATAAACACCTGGTAATAACGGCGCAGTCGATAAAACCTCGCAGCTACATGACATTTGTAATTAGAGAACTGGCTTTGCGTTTGTGAAAATGTGATTTGGAGTGCAGGCTAAAGGCTAATTACCATTAATTCAGACTGATAAACCAGCCCTGACTTATTGATCACTGCTCTACTACACCGTCTGTTTCTCCTTTCTCTTTTTCTCATCACCTGGAAATCACTGCAGAATGAATCCCTCTGTTCAGCCTTTGATCGGCTTCTTCTTAGTAGAAAGAAATTCATCCATTGGGACAAATGGGCAGCAAGTTGGAAACGGGAAGTGAGATTTGAATCCGGGTGATTTGAGTTTGTTGATTGAAGCTTCAATAGAGCTGGAATATGTAACTTTTATAAAAAAAATATATCTTAAAACTGTCAGTGTGTCATAATAATATGAGACATATTGATCTCCTCCACCTCCTTCCTAAACACACCACTTCTGACCAAATACATCCTATCAGAGAGGAGAGTTGGGTCTTAGCGCTGTCAATCACTCTCATGTACTCACTGGTGAATGTGCTAATGGCAGAGAAATAACGGTTTATAATTTTTTATTCCATGACTTGATTAATTGTCAGAATAATGGATAAAAGACTGTATTGGTAGAATAATGATTTAGAAGAGCATAGAGCAGGACGGTACAACTGAAATAATAATAATTCATAATAATAATTATTGAGATGCTTCCAAACTGTTGGTATGACCTTTTCCTCTTTTATCCAAGGTTTTCACTCCACTGTAGGCATCTCTGAGGCACAGTGGCCTCCTTTTCCCCCCCTTAACCTTCACACATTAAAAACGACCCAACTGAAACCGACTTACACTTTATTGTACTTCAACACTAACACTTATCTCTGAAAGCTATTAAGAACAGCAAACTACCTGAAAATGTGAATTTTGTCCTTAATAATGGCTCATAAGGAGAACTTCTGTCCATCAGAGGAGGCTGAGCTTCCAGGTTTCACTGTTATTATTAACCGTGTATGTTTGCACCTGGCCGTGTCAGACGAACTGCTGCTGAGTCCAGATGGGCGTCTTTGTGAGCTCCAAGTTCACAGCTGATTGATTTTAGCAGCCACAATAGTCCGGCCTAATTACGCCGGCATGGCGTTCCCGGGCTTTGTGTCCGCATTTGCTCGGCACGACTGGACACACACTTGGAACGCCTTGTTCGTTTTCTTGGAACGAAGCCGGTGATGATTGCTAATGTACGTTTTAGAGCTTGTAGATTGTGTAAGATAAGTGGACGTTTAAAAACCTGTTGAATGTTGATTAGCTGCTTCTTTGCTGCTGTCATTATGAGAATAACTGTTTGACATGTGGTGGTTTGTATGTATGAATTCATGGACATGCAAAGTACTGAAGGATAAAAAGCGACACCAGCATCCAAAGCACCATGCAGGAATCTATTAACTTTCTTTAATTGCTGTTGGACTGCAGTGACTTATACTGTATTCACAAGGACGATGCCTTTTGTGTAAATGCAGAGATTTCATATGCTAGATATGCAATATTAAGTGTCTTAGTAACTTAATTAAATACAAAATGCTTTTGAACCTTGATAAATAATTAAAGTAAAAAGCAACCTTTCATAATAATGTAATAATGCATTTCTTATTTTGTTGTTTTCTTTTTTTCCCTTTTGTTTTTGAAATGGGGAACAATAAACAGAAAGGAAAAAGCAAACAATTTTATAGGAGTTTGGTTTGGAAACTATAATTTAGATGTGAAATTTGAAACACAAAAACTAAAACGCTCAAGGGAGGCATCAATAAAGTAGCAGCACTGCTAGATGGCGTAAAATCTATTTCAAATAAAAGAAAGAAAGTGATTCATGTGACTTGTCAGGGAGAGTAAACAAGGACAAAACAAAGAAGTGATGGTAAGCAGCACAAATAAGGAAATTAAGGCTTTAAATGTGGCTCAGTGGGGTAAAAACAAATCAACATGCGATGCAGCATAAAGTCGTCTCAGCAAATTTGAAACCACTTGAAGGAAACGTTCAGCAGAATATCATCACGTTAATTATTGGCTGGATTTGATGGGTTTGAATAGAAAGTGGTTGGAAGAAGAAAACACAATTTAGTCATTTGGTTTATTGGTCATTCATCAGAAGCAAAGGCTTGACAATTGGAAGGAGACAAATAAGAGAGGATGAGAAAAACATTGTTTCCTGGGATTTTTGTGATTATTTCCTTGTATTCGTTACAAGAAAATGAAACCTGTTTTTCATCCATTTTCACCGATTTAAGAAACAAACCCAGTTTTAAAAACATGTGAGCCAACATGTCTTGTCTATATAAGTTAGTATTTGTTGAAACTGGATTCATCTTATGTTAAAAAAACACCTAAATAAAATAATTTCATCCATTCATTCAACCATGAATTTAGTTTTTGCATGGAAATGAAATGAGCATTTCTTGAAAGATAAAACCATTTAAAACAATATTATGTAAGAAGATATTATACATTTTTGTATTTGTATTTTAATCAAACATGACATTTTAAATTATTCTTATAAATAATCAATAGGAAAATGTTCCTTGCTGTAATGAGATACTTGTTACATATTTAGACCTGTATGTTAAATGTAATTTGCATAGTTATTATTATTCACTGAATCTAACATGATTGTTACAAAACGATGAGATGAAACATATTTAAGTGATTTACTTTGGAAAACAGGAAGTCTTTTATTTTGATCAATGCTCAACAGGATCTAGTTTAGAGCTATGTAATTTTATTCATTCTACGATATTTATCAATTTTTTTTCCTCAGAAAGTATTGATTTTCATCCTCGAGTGTCAATACATTAAATTCTACTTTGAATTTTCTGTCAAATCCACATGAATTAAATGGCAGCTGTCACACAGTTGCACATCCAGATTGTATCATGAGGTCAGTGCATCGCTACAGCCCTACTCTGGTTCTGTCTTTTCTCAGTATCTTAGTGCGTTCACATTGCAGCCTGAAGTGACCCAATCCAGATGTTTCTGACATAATGTGACCTGTATCCGATCTTTTCATGGCAGTGTGAACAGCTCAGGTCAGATTCTTTTAGAATGTGACTCATATCCGATACGTATCTGATTCAAATGGACCATAACGTCCAGGTCTCATTCATCCGAACTGAACGTCACTGATTCTCAACAAATCTCAC
>CAEGAF010167308.1:0-23706 GCA_903067075.1 Micropoecilia bifurca | reverse complement strand
TAGAGTCCACAACAAAAACTTGGCGTACAGCTTGATGTCATCCATTACCTTCTCTGACATGACATCAAGCTGTACGCCAAGAGCGAGCGAGACATCGACTCACTGATCTACACCAGGACAGTGAATCAGTCTCGGCAGCAACTGATGAAATGGAATAGAAATATCCTTTATTGTCCCAGAGTGGGGACATTTTAGTGTTACAGCAAAATCAGGGTATGTAGGTTCAAAAGTCTTAGAGGTATACGAGAGAGGTTAGTGGATTAAGTTGTGAAAAACTTACAGAGTGAAACTGAGACGTAGTGAGAGCTCGCCTCATGGGAGGTGTAGAGAAAGAGTCTGCTTGAGGTGGAGTGGAGGTGCTGGATCTCAGCCCGTTACAGGGAGACTGCTTCCCTGACTCGGTTCCTGGAGTCTGAGAAAGATTCAACGTGATGGTGTTCATTTATTAATAAATAATGTTTAGAGTCATTTACGGTCAACTTGACCAAGAAGTCTACTTTACACATGGACAGTTCTTCTCTTCCTGGTCTTCAATGGTAGCCTCCACATGGAAAAGTGGTGGTGAGGAATACCCCTTTCTGTCAGCCAGCTTTAGTGACTCCTACAACAAGACGAAGATGCAAGCAGAGTAAAAGAAGAAAATTCTGAGCCAGTTTGGTGTAAATAATAGCAGTATTGAAACTTACTTGGGAGTGGTTGTTTGAAGAAGGCTCCAGGGCTCCTGTTTCCACGTTTGGATCCCCAATTGTCACACTGGCTTTGTGCTCCATCCGCCTGGGAGGCAGTGGGGTAGACTGAATGTGGAAAACCAAGAAATTCAAATTATTCTATAATTGATAATTACAGAAGAACAGGGCACAAACTAGAGTGCACTGTTGATCAACACATTAATAATACAATCTTACATGCATTGTTTTGGCCAGGATATCAGAAGGGCTTCTCAAGCATCCCTGCGCTGGTCGTTGGAAAAAAATGAAAGAACAGAATAGGTTTAAATGATAAAGATATCATAATTTCAGCCCTAGCAATCAACACTATAGTTCCTCATCTTAATAGATTCTGGTCCTGCTCACTTTGAATTGCCCGTTTAAGAAAATAAAATACAGTGTCAAATAACACAGATCTATCCTAATTGTGATACACCAGATATTCAAAACAATTGACTAAACGGTAGAGCAGGTGGTTTTTACAGACAAGACCTAAGCTCACAAGGACTGTCAGAGGATAGTAATCTGGCAGCAGGACTGTTGACTCCAAGAGAAAAACTACCAGAATACTACCATGTTTCTTCTTAAACTACCAGGCAAAGACTCCATGAGGATGATACGAGGGTCTGACATCTCTCCAAACAGTTCCCCTACATCAGTGGTCCCCAAAGTGGGTCTTGGAGGGCCGGCATCCTGCATGTTTTAGTTCTCTTCCTGGTTTAGAGCACCTGGATCAAATGATGACTCATTAGAGAAGAACATTGACACGCTGAAAAGGTTGTTACTACCACCAGGGAGGGAACTAAAACATGCAGGATGCCGGCCCTCAAGGACCGACTTTGGGGACCACGGCCCTACATCATTATGAGTCGAAATATAAGATTTATGCTCACAAAGAATGTATGCAAGCTTCTGACCACAACAAAACCTAAGCACAGCACATTGCTACTGTGGCATTTTTAATCATTAACCACCCATAAATGTGATTAAATCAAAGTGAAAAATGACAAAAACAACCACAAAACTGACTGGCTGTATTTTCTGTTACCTAGAGGAGAGAGTGCTCCAGATGAGCGCCTATTTAGCCTGGGAGTACCGGTGGTCTCAGAGGTCTCACCATCTAGGAGGGAGTCCTGTAAACAACAGCTGGTTGATTTACCAGTGGATGATGAGACACCAGACCCAACAGGTCAGATGATCTGAAGGCAGTTAAAGCAATCTGGACTTCGATCGCACCTCAGCAGGACTACAGGTTGACAGTCACTTTGCAGTGGCGCATTGATAAAAATGAACATTATTTTCAGAAGCCTGACATTCCTGTTTAAATTATCCTTTTTATAACCAGTATATAAAATTGACATTTTCTGAGACACTGCATTTTGGATGTTCATTGTTAGCCACATGCAAGAATCTATATAAAAACAGAAAGATTCACCTTTATGAAATGAATGACGAAACATCTAAAAATTTTTAAGATGTTTCGGTATATCCATCTCTTTAACAGGTGCCATGATGAAGAAGCATTCACTTTAGTTCATTTATCACTCAACTTGGTGATGCTAATATATAGTTTTAAACTCCAGCAAGCTGGCTTAATGTGGCCCAACTCAATCCTATAGTAATCAGTTTGATATACTCGGGTTCCAACAAAATATTCCCTATCCTCTTGGTAATTTTGGTCATTTCAAATATTACCAGTAAAAACATTACAGGTATTGTTCTCAAACTAGAGTACTGATGTTTTATGTTTACATGTTCAGAGACTAGTACACCGTGTGCACGATGCACTCATTAGAGCTATAAACAAGTTCCAGCAGCCTGAAACAATTATGTCAAGATGAACATCTGTTCACCTTTATTGGGAAATAGAAAAATGAGTTATCCCTACTCATTAGATTTACACACAGTTAGAGACCACCTGCATGAAACTGAAGGAGCCATGGATCTTAGTCATGAGGTCCTCGAGGTGCTGCTTCCGCAGTAGGGGGTCTTTGGGTAAGGCAGAGGGGGAGCTGAAAACTTCCACCAGTAAATTCATTTGGTTGGGCTATAGGGAACCAGAAATAGTCTCACAGCAGATAAGCATGGAGAAACAGTTCTTCAGTCAGCTAAGATGTTATACACTCACCAATTTGGCATTTTGCTCTCCTTTGGTTTTCTTCTCTTTTCTCTGGAGATAATTTTATAAAGTCACATAATCATTAGCAAACAACATTTAAGGTGAACTTTAGGTATAGAAATTGAAAGAGTAATTTATTTTGTATTGTGGATATGTTCAAGCTCACCCGTTTGCTTTCAGTAGAGTGTTTTTTAGAGGGGACTTGGACAACTTTAGGTATGAAAGTGGCGGCCCCTTTCCACGGTTTGTTAACTGCAATTTGAGGTGACCGAGATCCATCTGGGAATTCTGAATCCCAGCTATCTGGAGGCTCCTGCTCCCTCAAACCCTGAAAATCCTCCTTCCAGTTCTGACTGTTCAAAATCTCCAAATCAGTCAGGTAGAGCTTGTTGAAAAGCTGAGGTAAATCCAATAAACAGGTTTTTGAGTATAACTGCAGTCATAGAAAACTACACAAGTGAAAAGAATGAATGATTTTACCTCCTTTGAGTTTTCTTTAGGCATAGACTTTAAGGCTGACAGCAGGGCACAAAAGAAAATCATGATTGCAATTTTCCATTTTTTTTTTATACATAAATGTCAGAAGAAAAAATATAAGATAACTTGACATCTTGTTTCATGAAGAAGTCAAGGTCTTTGAGTAGAACTGAACAGGAAGGCAATGATCAGACTCAACTAAAGCTACTTCATACCTACTGCAAAATTATGCCAAGAAGGAGAAAAATTACAGACATGTGAAAGTGAAGTATATACAGCAGGAGGGCCCAAAGTGGGTCCTGGCGGGCCGGCATCCTGCACGTTTTAGTTCTCTCCCTGGTTTAACACACCTGGATCAAATGATGACTCAGCAGAAGTCCTGAAAAGAACATTGACCTGCTGAGAATGGAGTTTCTACCACCAGGGATAGAACTAAAACATGCAGGATGCCGGCCCTCCAGAACCCACTTTGGGCACCTAAAGTATACTGGGTTTATATATATGGGATCTGGAATGGTCTTCCAGATCCTATGCATTTAAAAGTAAACCATTTTATAAAAAGCAGACAAAGTTTGACAGCAACCAAACCAAAAAAACATCCAGCTCCATTTAGCTTTTCTTATAAAATCTAAACATACCTGGATAGAGGTAAATATGGGTCTGAGTTCCTAAAAAATTTGTAGTCCACTTCCTGGTTCAACATTTACGCAACCGTGATCTTACCACTCGGGTTGGCTGAGGTCAGAGACAACTCTGGAGCCTTGGTGGGTGGAGGTGGGAGATAACTGAAGAAATTGTACTTTAACAGTCTGATGAGCTCATCTTTCAGCAGCTTATCTGAAGTAACAACAAACAAGTTTACCAAAGGCATAACAACATTTTCAAAAAGTTATGATTATAAAACTTTAAAAAGCTTCTAGCATAGTGAGCCAATGATTTGATTCTATAAATATCACAGCATGGTAACTTTGGTTAAGAGTGCCACCTGTCGCTCTCCACAGGGCAACAATGTTTGAAAACTACATTTGATATGCCACTTATAACAAAAACATGATTCATGTGTACCTGCCTAATCCTTGTAGGGTAGTACTGTGTGGACTAGTGCACATCTCCAGCTGGTGCAAGATGCAGAATAGACTCATCACCAGTCCACACCAGTGGACAACAACCAAAACAACACTGCAGGTATGTTTCTGATGAATATTACAGTTCTATTACTGAGCCTTTCACTAGAAATCCTGCCAAGTCTGGTGGTCAGTGCAGTTCACTAGCAGCACACAGTAAAGAAAGGTTAAGGTACAAATTCAGAGGTGCTCAGGTAGGCACCATCATTTTTACATAATATCACATGAAGCCAATGGGCAACTGTAAGCACAGTTGGTGAGCAGGCGTCACACCTAGTTCAATGCATTAGTTATAAACTGATCTTAATCAGTCTTTACCATCACTGTTCCGGATGTGCAAAAAAAACCATGTGAAAACCCCCCCTAAAAAAACCTAAGCCTGGTGTGGGGAGTTGGGGGCAAAGCCTGGTGGGCCACAGGCTTATAATATAAAGAGAGATACCCTGGATTAACATCATTGCATGATGTGATGCTCGAAGTCATTTACATCCCTCATTGCCTCCTTAGGAAAATGCAAACTTCATGCAGTAGATCATGTTCTCAGAAGTTTTTCTTAAACCAGCCCATACCTTTTAGAGTCTATTAAATGTATTTTGTTTCCTAAAGGTTAAGTTTCAACAATTGTGTTCTTTTCTGATTAAGGAGACACCAGTCAGCTCATTCCTCTCCAGACATTTATTAGATACATCTACACAGGATTACATGGTGGGTCTAAAGTCATGATGCAATTTCTTATCATTCAAGACAAGAGTGACTGCACATTATAATCAGACAGAGCCAGGCAGACTGTGTGTCTGATTGTGTGCATTCAGGGTCAAGATAATCCAAGATTATCCCTTTATCTCCATGCTGGACATTTTAGTTTAGCAGTAAAAATTCATTAAGTTGCCTTTAAAATTAGTCGTATAAAGTAACATCTAGACCCAACAGTAAAATCGAACTTCAATAAGATCAATGAGATTGTGCTTTTATGTTCTGTGTCATGGAAGCTTTGCTTTAATTCCATTTCTTTTTTGTATTTATTCATGAGAAATCAAAGTCAGACAGAGACGGTGTCATGAAACAGGAACAGCAGGTTTCCTGAAAAAGGGGGAAATAAGTTTCCAGCCTGCAGAAGTTTTAAAGACTGAAGTCTAAACATTTTGAGTAATTGAATAAGACCCAATGTAAAATACTTGTATTAATATTGTTTTAATGCTAGAGAGGTCGGTGGGAGCCAATTTAAGCTCCGGTTGCTAATAAGTTTGTTTATGGAATGAAGTGAGATTGGACACTCGGTCAAAGGTCGTTAATCCCAGGTGACTGTCCCCTCATAAATCCAGCTAAGAAGATTCTCCCTGAATTCTGCTGTGGGCTATAGCTGGATCAGGTATCAACTCTCCTACCAAGAAAGGTACTTGCAACGACAACAGGGATGTTTGTGCAGAGCAACCTCCTCCACCAGTTCCAGCTGCACCATAGGTCAACATCTAGTCTAAATCATAGAAAGCTGATTCCATCATGTCCTGACCCATAAAATTTTGCAGACATGAAGTCTTCATCCTTCCACAGCCTCTCCTTCTGAATTATAAAAATGATCTTCAACATGGGATTATGAGTTCAAACATCAAGTCATTTAAAGTCTGGTTATTCTATGAAAGCAAAACAAGTGTACCATAGCACAAATCTCAAAAGCCTTTTCGCCAGACATGACAATTATCTGTCGTAATAGAACTCACATGTGGATCCAGCTGCAGGTTTGTCCTTCCCATCCAGAAGGTCTATGTAGACTAGGGCAGCTTGGTCCATCTGCTCTGCCAAGCTGCATCACAAAGCAAAGAGGTCAACAGGTGGAATTTCAGATAGTTTGCACTTTTCTGCAAAACTAGCCTATGGGAGAACCTACTCTATACTTGAAATTGTTTGAAACATAAAATAATTATGATTTTTTTTTAACAGAAAATGTTTTTCTTTTCAGCTGCAAAAACTAAGCAACTTGAAGATTTTTTGGGGAAAAGGCCCACATTCACAATTACCAAAATCCATTTTGTGACAAATACAATGAGCTGTATTCAATGCTCAATGCTCTGTGCTTTATCACATACGCAGCTCCCAGCTTTATAGAATAAAATTGGAATAATTACTTCTGGACTCTTGGCCGTCAAGCTGAAACAGGAGTTATTTTGGTCAACAACAATAATGTTCTGTGTTGTTTTGCCTTCTTGAGGGGTCAACAAACTTTTCAACCAATGCACTTGAAAAGTACCTGCAACTACACTAAATTAAGGACATTCTTTAATCATTTTTGCAGTATGGTTGTGGTTGCTCAAAATAGTGAGTATAGAAAATTAAAAGCCATGTGCAAGAGTGGCACCTCACCTCATTCTGCCATCCCTTTTGACCCCCACCATAGCAGCAAGCTGGTTCAGGCTGTCCAGCTGGTGAGCTGGGATGTAGGGTGCATGATTGCATCCTGCCATGACGACTTTCTTTATGTGCTCCTGCTGTAGGCCACCAAGAAGGTGTTGAAACTGAAGCACCAGGGCCAGATGCCTCCTCTCAGTCTCCATCTTTGCAATTTGTTCCTTTTTAACCACCTTCCTCTGGGCCTTCAGCAACTGCAGGCAAGATGTTCACTCATTGTCCAGGAACAACAGAGGAAAATGGCTTTTGGGCCAATTCTGGTGTATTTACAGAAATGTAATGTGCATGGTCGATACCAAAGAAATTAAACTCTACAGAAGAATCCTTAATGTCAATACTATTCATTATATTCATCTAATTTTTCCCCAAAACTCAATAATGGTTAGGTTTTTTTAGTGGGGGTGGGGGACATATTATGCATTTAGGCACATTGCACTATAAAATGGTACCATCAAGTAACTATATTACCTTCAGTTATAAAAATGATGTATATATATAAACTTGATTTCACAGCTGTATCCAATGTCCAATGGCTTCTGTTTCTTTAATAACATCATGGAGACATTCCCCGTTTAGTACATCATAACAAAGTTGTAGTTGTTATGACAATTCTGTTGCAACAGTGTTGTAGTTCATATGATGAGCTCAGCAGACATGCAGTTCCACCAGGTGTTTGTTAAGTGCAGCCCCCGCAGGGCGGAGCTTGGCTTTGGAACCAGCAGCCGCCAAAACAGGCTAGGATTTCCTTTGTAACCCTGTAAGCAATTAATGTAAAGTAACCCGCCTCTAGCCCGCTGACAGGTGGGGATAGGCAGCAGCACTCATCCCAACCCCAATGGGATAACAGCGCAAGAAAATGGATGGATGGATCTAACCCACCTCTGAAGGAATAACTTGACAAATCTGAATTAAAAAAAAAAAAAAATCAGCAAAGTGGGCGGAGACAAGGCCAAATGTGGGGATGAGAGAGGGGCTAGTAGGGCTGTGATCAGGACAAAAGAAGCACCGAGTCACCTTATCCACGTTGTTGCTATATTTATCAATTTTTCAGAATCCTAAAACAGCAGCTAGTGATAAATCTAGAAACTGAGTTGGTGACAACGCTCTGCAGCTCAGCTTCAGCCCGTCTGTCCTGAGCTAGCAGCGAGAGCAGCCACTAGCCTCCATTAGCTTCTTCTCCTTCCTCAGTCTGAAAGTCAGCAGTTCGACACCAAACCTTCAACAATCACAGCAGAGCAGACCCATTCCACTGTGTCCACATTGCAAATACTTGTAAAGATGAGTAAAGCTATTGTCGCTATTCGCTATGGTGACACTTGCTACAACTCCTGACTCACCACAAGGCAGGCGGCAGAGAGAGACGGATTGGGAGGAGATTGTACCGTACTGCTGCAACAAGAGGAATATTCAACTGCATAAAAACTGTTTGACCCATGAGACCATTAGTAAAATAGTTTTAAGCTAAATGTCAAACTAAAATAATTGCACAAAAATGTCAAAAATTTGCACAGAAACAAAAATAAAACCTTACACAAGCCATTTAGTTTATCAGCAAAAAAAAGTTGATTTGGGAGTAAGTCTCACGTCAAAGCTGCCGTATGTAATTTTTATAAAAATGTTTTTACGGGGTGTGCCGTGGTGGCGCAAGGGGATAAGGCAACACCCCACGTACCGCGGCTGTCGCCGGCTCGACTCCCGACCGTGCGTCATTTACCGCATGTCTTCCCCCCCTCTCAATGCCCACCTTCCTGTCTGCCTACTTTCAAAAAGGAGGCCACTAGAGCCGACAAAAATACTCCATAAAAAGAATATACAAAAAAAAAAAAATGTTTTTACATATTTGTTAAAACTGTCACCATGTTGGGACAGTTTGTTATGAGAGATTAATTGAAAAGATTGCTCTCCTCCCTGAGTCACTATTGCCATCTGAACAAACGCACCACTCCAACCAGAAACAACCAAGGAGGAGGGTCTTAGCGCTGTCAATCAACCTTGTGAAACAACTTACTTTCACAGAAAAACTACATCTCCACCATTATTGGTGGCTATGCTAACTAGCCTGAGCATTCACAATAAGATCAGCTGATGGCGAAAAGCTGCAGCAGCAGCAGAAAACAAGAGTAGAGGGATGGAGGAGCAATGCCACACAAGACTGATCGACAGGGCTTAGTCTCGCCTCCTGGCTCTGATTGGTCGTTTCTAGTTAATCCTGGGAGGAGTAAGAGCAGCTCAATTTTCTCACAATTTCTGTGTTTCAGACCATACTGCCACAACTGTGGCAATTGCAACAAAGGTGTCAAAAAATATTTTTTATAAAAATTTTATGAAATTTATGGTGAAATGTCAAAATGTTAATTTATCAAGTTAATGAGATAGAAAAGAAGCTCCCTACTACCCTGGAACTGAGCAAACATAAAAACACTTACATTCTGGGTAAGACCATCCAAGGTTTTGTGCAGCTCCCGTGCAAACTCCAGGTTATGGAGCACCTCGTCATACTTCTCTACAGCAACCTACAGTACACTCATCTGAATACATGGAAATAAGAACTTGCAATTTTTCAATTTCCTATTTGCTTAGCAACTTGGTCTCACCATCTGATCTTTATTGAGCACCTCGCCCAGGCTCAGCCTCTTCTGGTAGTCCTTCAGCTTCAGCTGAGGATAAATAAGACGCATGATGAACAGTGCAGAGGACCCGTTTCACCTGCTACACAGCAATGACACTTTACCTTCTTTTTCTCCAAGTTACGGACTTTGTTCTTCAGGCAGATGAGGCCATTTTCTATGTATGTTTCATAGCCATGGTAGGCTGTGGACACCTCCAGACTGACCTGCGGGCTGGTCAGCCCCTCTGGCAGGTTCTCCACCTCCGGGCTACTGATAGTACCCAGCTGCTCCTCCCCATTAGCAGAGTCATGGGTCACAGCCAGGTTATGGGACGGAGGCAGCTGCACCATGATGAGAACTCCTGGAAGAGGAGGAACAGGGTGACAGGAGGGAGAATGAGGAGCTGCTGGTCTCAACCCCCGCAGGCTGAGCGCCGTCTGGGCGGCTGCCAGAGCAGTGATGGTGCATTTAGAGACACTACAGAACCGCAGACATTAGGAGCTCAGAACCTAACAAAAGACACAGAAATGCGGTAAAAACTGTATTTTTATCCAGCTGACTCTCCTGTCGGCTGGCTCAGATTCATGCCGTCAGAAAGAGGAAGTTAGGTAATTAAAGCTCCATTTGGGACCAATTATGCTCGACTCCTGTCAGCTTTCATGTGAACTTCTTTAAATATTCCACACGACAAGCGCGAGGTAAACTTTCTACACATGCTTTGATCATAGCACGTGACGTGCTAGGTTAATTAGGAACACAACCAAACAAACAACCTCACCTCGCGCCTGTCGCTCCGTCAGAGACGCCGCTTCAACTGCTCTCCCACAGGGATGTTTGGGAACACGGAGGTCACGCCGTGTAGGTCCTCACCTTTATATACTCTGCCAGAGGCGGCAGCATCCACCCGGAACACATCCGGTTCAAGCACCTGATTCTCTGGAGACTTCAAGTTGATTGTCCCCTTAAAGGTAACACGTTCATAATGGAAAGTACATTAAAGTTTGGCTTTTGGAGAGCAAAACTCATCATCTAAAAAGTGAAATTAAGTCCAATTAAGTCCACAAATTCCCTCTACAATCGAATAATGCAAATAAATGCGAATAAAGAGCACAAAAGAAAAAGAAAATTTTCTTCCATCAAAGATGGAAATTTAAAACAGGAAGTGACCATGTATCTCCAGGTTTACACTGAGCAACGAAAACAGTTCATCTCCCACAAGGAAGTATTTTACATTGTCTCACGAGAGACAATAATATATGCTTTGAACATTTTGTTATATTACAATCATAAAATATATTTTTTCCTGATAGACAGTTATTCTATAACTGTGAAATTAAAGACAAATCATAAATTATTTTCAAAATGTTTTACAGATACAGATCTAAAGAAAGTCAATGTATGGGTGTCTGAGTGAATTAGAATGCAGGTAGTAAGAGTAACAATTACTGATAACATTAAATACATGCTCAAAGCTCTTGTAGTGAATATATATTTATATAAAAGTTACTCTTTGACCCAGTCGTCTCTCTCCTGAGCAGAAGGTGGATCTTCATTTCAAGCTCAGGTCCTTCACCAGAGTCCTGGGAGCTTGAGGGATTTTTGCAGTATCCTAGCTATAATGAGCAAAGCAAGTCAGCTCAGTGTCCAGGCAATCAACAGCTATGCTTTACCGGTAATCAGCTCTAATGGGGTTAAAAGTTGGCCATGGGAGGAAATTCAGACCACTAAGGTTAAAATATGAAAGCTCTTCATCACACATGGTGGATTCCACTCCAAATCCACTATCCACAGGCCATACACAAAACACACAGAAGGAGCAGTGGTCTGGTGAGCATTACTGCTATAATCAAAGATGAAATATTGCAACATTTCAAAAAAAAAAAAAAAATTCACTCCTAGGAATAGGTATTTAGCTGTTGCTGTCAAATAAATTCTTACTTAAATACTTGAGTAACCTTTTCACCAAATATTTACTCTTAAGTACATTCTTAGATGGATACTTCTTACTTTTACCTGCTTAAAATACGCTGAAGTGCCTGTCTTAGTTTTTCACATTTTTTGGCTCCTTTACTCACCTCTACTAGATATGTTATGCTTCATAGTTATGGCCGTCTTACTTCTTTCCTTGAGGTCTATTTTCATACTGTTCCCATTCCTGAATTTTTATTTCCTTTATCTTTTTGTAATTATCTTAATCAACTGTTTTGGATTCAGTTATGGTCTTACCATAATTTGTTCAGTCCCTTCTATAAATAATTGTGCAAAAGGTCTTGCCATGTAGCTTGTCTATGCATTAACTTTCAGTTTATTCTTGCATTTGCTCACTGTACATTTCTACTTTGTTTTTTTAACCTAGTCCTCTAGTGTTTTTCTTTCTTGGTTCTTTCTTATGTCCTGTTCAGTTTCTCTCACTTTGGCTGCCTCATGTTTTTATTGTATTCTTGGACACCAGTATAACTTTGTGATATTACCTGCAATATCATCCTCATGTGTTTCAACTGATCTGCCACTTAAGCTGTTGTTCCATTCTGTGTCCTGTTTTCTTGTTCCTGAGCTTAGTCCCTCTGTGCGCAAGAAGAGCACACTGGTTCCAGGTTGAGTGTCAGCACGCATTCTCTCCTCCCCCATCAACATGCTCCCAGTAGATACAGCATATAGATGGGGAAACAGACAGATGTAACGCATTACAATACCGCAAAAGGTCCAGATACGCCGTGAACGTGGGAACTTAGTCTCAAGATGTTGTGGGGTACTAAACCTCTAGCTCAGTTTTGCCATCCCATCTTCTACATCTGCAACAAGCCTTCCAGCAATTCAGAGCTGTTCAGATGCTAATGTGCAAAGGAAAGTTTATTATTACACTGCCTGGCCAAAAAAAAGTTGCCACCAAAATTAAAAGGTCACACATTGTACTATTTTGTGGACCACCTTTAGCTGTGAATATGAATTGTTTTGATAAGCTTCAGCAATTTCACAAGATTTAGTTCCAATCAGTAGGTACAGATAGCTTCTGACTGAAAACAACAGATCATATTCAGAGAGATGTAAAACTAAAAATTCTGTAGAATCTTTGTCACTAAACTGTTAATGTTTGATGTTTTGAGGAATCAACAAAATATTTATTACTTTGTTAAACATAGAAAAAGACAAAACAAAGACATACTTTATTAGCATAAAGTAGCATGTATGGAAACACTGAAAGTTTTTAATTGAAATATAATTAGTCTAATTTGACACCATTTACAAATTACTTACAAATATTGAATGTATTTTGAGATTTATTGAGATTTACTAAAATATACATAGAACATATTAGTAAATATTACCAAAAGTACAACTTTAGTCAAGTATTGTTCATATAATTTTCTCATATTTTTAAAATGTAAGGTAAACCTATATATAAACATTTATACAAATACATGCAAAGTGCATTTTAAAATGATTAGCCAAAGTATAATTTTTTTAGTATTATACTTCATAATACTAAAGTATATTTTAGGAAAAACTATACTTTTAGAAATGTACTTTACATTTATAGTATAATCTTAAGCATATCCACTTGATAACATACTAAAAATGTACTATAGAAAAATACAGTACATTTAAAATATATTTAAGTATGCCATTTTTTTCACCCCAACTGACCAGACCCCAGTTGAAACAGCCGTAGTTCTACTGCAACTAATGAGGATACAAAACACAAAACTAGACCATATTAATGTATATTAGACTCAACACAAAAACTACCACACTATATTCCATTTTTAAGAGTGTAATTTTAATAGCGTTTTTTTGTGTAGCTCCTACCCTTACAAGGAGTTAGTGGCTTACATTTGGTCCACATTTCTCACCAGTTGGTGGTAGTAATGCCCCATTAATCAAGTAGATCAACCAGTCTCTCGAAGAGCATCTCACTTCGCAATGAGATCCACCCATACATTAGAACAGGGTCAACCCCACCTCCTCTCAAAGTTAATAAATGCTGTCATTCCAAGCCAGACAGAACCATTTAGCAAAGACGGGAGCTCTCTGAGAGGACTGAGAAAAGTTGAAAATACAGATCCTGATATATGACTGCATTGCAGAGTAAAAGGATAACTTGGAAACGACCCAATCACAGGTTGATTTTCTAATGTNGTATCAAAAACAAAAGTAGCAAATGCTGATATTGCCCACTACACAAACACTGCTTAGTCGGACTTCATTTCTCAGTAAAAACCTTTACTCTCCTCTAGGTTTCAGTTGCTTTGCTGTATTTAAATGTGGAAAAAACATGAAATAAACCTTACTTCATAATGCATCATAGAGAAATAAAACCTTCATGCCAGCTTACCCTGTGGTGAAATATAAACAGCAGTGATACAGCTCCGAAGGCATATTAAGTTTAAGTTTGAAGTCAAAGCTACACCTGAGGAAAAGAACAAAACTCACTGTAGGTGAGCTGTCAGGATTTAAGTCAAATGTTCAGTACAACATGAGGTTGATAAAACATTCAGATGTGGCATTTCAAATTTACATTTGTTCCAAAAAAACAATGAGATGCAATACTGGAAGTAAGACAATATGATATATTTATAACATCCAGAATGACACTTTATACATATTTTACCGTTTAATAGAATTATGAAAATTAATGTAAATGAACTAATGGAATTTTTCTCAGTGATCATCATAACCTGGGAAAAACCCTTGCCATCTAAGCTGCTGATGAACCATCTAGCGAGGATGTCTGAAGGCATTTGCCCTCTTGTGTTTTTTCTCCCTGCGCAGAGGGACATGCTGATCTTTCCAGGTTGTAAACACTTTTCTCCTTGCATGGGTGGTGACTTGCATTGACTGAACAGGAGCTGAAGATGATGGAAACATTGCAGGGGTGAAGCGATGATCCATCGCAGAGGAGGAAGACGGTGACATGATGCGTCTATGCGAGTTCCTGTGGGCTTCTACATGAGTTCTAGTTGGGATGGAGGTAGGTTTGTCAGGTTGCTCTTTAATCCTATCCCTCTCTGTAAATGAAGACTTAGCCATTGACATGGATTCACCTGGCCCTTGCCTGGGGTCTCTGGGTACCCCGACAAGTGTAGCCAGCTCACCAGATTTAGATTCTTTAACAATCATGCAATCGATTATACAGTCGTTTTTAGTGACTTCTGCCTCGGATAACCGTCTGGGATGGCTAAAGGCTGTTCTCCGTTTTTTCCTTTCAGGAACCAAAACATTTACATCTGTATTTGAGAAGTCATCACTGTCCTCTCCTTCCACTAAGATAACCTCTCTTGTCGGATCTTCATTGTCAGACCGTTGCCAACTCACTCTTGACCTGCTGCTCTTTTGGTTCTTGTACAATGTTGCTACTTCAGGAGTTTCTGTGTTCCTCTCTTGTCTAGAAGAACCTCTGCCACAGTCTACTGAAGTTGCAGTCGAAGCCATCTTTGCCATATTCTGATTTTCCCTACCTTCTTCATCCGAGTCAGATAAAATAATCACAACACTTTCATCTTTTTTTTTTGAGTTCTCTGAAGTTTGAGATCGTTTCTTCATCTCTGACTCGCAGTGGTTATCTTCCTCATCCAAAGCCAGGTTGTCAATTATACCATCATCTGGAGGCATTTGCACATTGTTGTTTTCAGGGATGCAGTGGTCAGTCTTTCTTTGGGCAGATGATATGCTCTTGTATAGCTCCTTGGACACAGTCATATAGTTGCACTCAGGACCAGATGAATAAGAACAACTGTCCTCAGTGGGACAACTGTCCTCGCCTTGTCCTGGTATTGACTCAGGGCTGCCACAGGGGACTGTGACAAAGGAAACCTGACCACATCTAATGGCTTGTTCTTGATCGTCTGGCGTGTCAAAGATGGCCATCTTGGAAAATGCAGATGCTGGTACCGGCTTTGGAGCACAACTTTGTCTTGCACTTACACCATGCTGGTATATTTGGTTTTCATGATCACTGTCATGTTGTATCACTTTACCTAAAGCAGGCTCCTCTTCCACCTGTTCAGGATTAAGGTCTGACATTATTACAGGTACTACGTCAAACTCAACATCACTCTCCTCATCAGACTCTTCACTAAATTCCTCATAGAAGTGGTGTGTCTGCCCTCCAACATCTCTCTCAATACACAAGTCATGTTCTGACTCATCAGCAGTTTCAACAGAATACGGAGAATGGACATCTGTTATTTCATCGAGTGTGGGTGTATTGGGAGAATCATAAATCTGTACATTTTCTAATGTTTTACTGTAGGCCTCAGACACAACAGGTGGGGTAGAGCTCATCTTCCCACTGCCTTGATTCTCATCTTCACTTATGTCTTCATATTGCGCTACCCTCAGAAATCTGGCAGTCAACCCTGAGGGCTCTTCCACATCTGAATTATCATCATACAGGGGATCAGTTAGAATTGGAAAATTTGGTGTTCCATCTATGTTGCTTTGTGCTGGATGGTTAGGTTTGGTTTGCTGGAACCTTTTGTCCAATACATTGGCTGAGTTCTGTTGGCGTGAACCCGATGAACCTGCTCTATCAGTTTGAGTTTTACCAGCTTTCCTGGACTCTTTGGTTGTACTTGACCTTGAGGCGGCTAGTACTCTCCTCTCTTTGACTTCATTCCCCTTTTGCTGCTGACAAACTTCTCTTTTTCCATCTTTCTCATCTAAAGTCCTGCTGCCATCTAACCAAGAGTCTTTATCTGATGAATTGCCATCCACTGTTCGACTGGACTCCTTTATCAGTTTGTCACTGATACAGGCGTCAATGGTGGTGTTAACGACAGGATTCCGTTCATCCTTCCCATGGGTGCTGGAAACTTCCGACAGGATCTGTGAGTGTTCTGTAGGTGTTCAAAGATAAAAAAAATTTTTTACCTTCACACAATACAATAATTGTCAGTTGACTCTTGAAAAAACTGTACATTTTCCAGAACTATGATTAAACATTTTGTCATTTTCTTATGTTAACGTCCATCATTACTCCATAAGCATATTTGGAAAGTAGGGGTGAACCAATTCATTGGCATTGATTTCCTTAAGTTTGGGAGAATGGTCATCAGTCGATTCCTCATGTGAAGCCGATCTTATCCCTGATCTCATCTACCCAAAAGGTTTAAAAATCAACTACTGTTGTCTTTTGCTCTCCAGTGAGAGAGAGAGGTTTTATTGGCAGACCTGCTCACCAGACCATGTCTGCACATTTGCAGTTAACAATACTCACCCCACTATTGCCAATTCGGCGACTTTCTTAATACTTTTAAGTGATAATTCAGGCAAAAAAAATTGTATTGGCCAAAATGGGAATCGGCAGGTCAGGCTTTTTAAAGATTGGTTATTTGCCAGAAAAATTGGTGCACTCCTACTGCTAATCAACCACTGGTGACATCTTTTCCTTTTTAAGCGCTATGTTTTAATATAAACAAATATTTAGATCAGTTGTGTCCAAATTTTCTGCTTTGCACGTCAAAAGTCAGCTAGTTGAAATGACTCCTGGGTCACATTTTATTTTACACCCATCAAAAATATTGTGATTTTTTCCATTTTACCTGTTCAGGTTTATGTAATGTTTTAGGAAAAAGAAAAAAAATGTTGAAAAATTGTACAGCTTCATAATATTTTGGATCAAATGTATTAGCTTAAAAAATATTTTTTAGTAGAGTGCACCAATTGCAGTGTTTTGGGCAATCAATATAAAAAAGCCTAATCTTCCTATTCTGATTTTGGCCGATACAGATTTGCTTTGTCTGAAAAGTTGCTGAAACTTGTTAACCGTGCAGTGCTGATGTGGCCTTGTGGGCAGGTCATCAGTCTGCCACCTCTCACAGCAGACCAATAGGGGCTCACTGGCTGATTTTCAGGTCTTTTCAGAGGTATATAAAATCGGTTGTACATGAAAGTATTGACTGATAACCTAAAATTAAGAAAATTGGGATTGATTAATTGATGCATCCATACTTTAGTCTATTCTCCAGAAAAATGCCATCTTTCTTCCAAAGACACCTCTGGAGGTTAAAGTTCACATTTATAATTGGCATGTGGTTCACCAGGCTGCTCACCTTTCTTTTCAGAACTTGATTTTGTAGTTGTCCTCAAATCGTCTTCTTCAGGTGACTGACCAACTGTGAGGGAGCCCAGCTGAGAAACAGTTAGGTAAGAAGTTTGCTTGTGCTCATTGTCTTTATCAGAGGAGGAGGCCTGAAGGTGGCTGACTACCAAGGTGGGAGGTGATGCGCTGGATTCAGGTTGGAGCAGAGAGTCCTGTTGCTCAGAGGTTCTGTTGGTGAACACACCATGTTCTCTTGCGTACCTAAATTCGGAAACCGTGGAAGCAATCCATTCACATATTTGGTCATTTGTCAGTATATTGTCTGTAAAGACACCGACAGTGGATGGTTGACAATTAAGAGACGAACGCAAGAACATTTTCTGATATAAGCTTTGAGAATCTTCCAGAAAGTTTCTTATATAACCAAAACATTGGTGTGAAATTAATATTGGTCTGAATGGGGAGACTCTGTCACTGAATTGTTCAAGGGATCCTTTGTTGAGCCTCCAAGTACTTCTTCCTTAGGGACACTAGAACACACCAAAGACTGAAGACCTTTTCAGTTGAGCATTCGTTAGTTTGTCCCTTCTTGTCCACCATACATGTAGGGACTGTTTTCTCTGGGGGACGTCCAAATTGCAAAGTTGTGAAATGGAAATTCTGGCTCTGATCCTTATTTTAAAAAGTAAGGCTCTCCATGGCTTGAGTCAAGGAATGTAGTGCTTGCTTTGATCTTTAGTGAAATAGATAGGTCTATGGTTCCTGAAATTTTCTATTATGATTGTGCCAAGTCCAGTTGATTCTAAGTAGAATGACGAGCTTCTGTAATCTTCAGTTCATAATGACAAAATGTCATTCCTTGGTTATAGCTGCATGTAATTTCACAGAGGATCATGAATCATCTTTTGGTCGAAGGAACACCCACATTTCTAGGAAGCACTTGACTTGTCTAGGGAAATAAAAAAAAACAGCCAATTAAATATCAGATGTAGAAACACAGTCCTAAATGCACAAATCTATACATTCGTAGCTTCTTGCCTGGGTTTAAAAGGGTCTTTGCCATCTACTCCAACAGTTTCTCACTGAAGCTAAATTAAGTAGTTGTCCCATCTCAAAGAATTCATCCAGTGGCAGTCAGTGTGACTAACAGTAACCTTCTTCACTATACAAAAACTGATCCTCTTGCAAGTAATCTTTCACCAATCTACTCTGTTGCAGTTACTGACAACTGGATTACTATTTTGTCATTTTCCCTAGTAAATGTCTCCGCCCATTTACTGGGGGGGCGCCCCCCCCCCCAAACCAGGCCGGGGGGGGGGGGGGGGGGGGGGGGGTGGGGGCCCCCGGGGGGGGGGGTTGGGGGCGCCGGGGGGGGGCCCCCCCCCCCCCCCCGGGGGGGGGGGGGGGGGGGGGGGGGGGCGGGTCTGGAGGAGCCAGGGAGGGAGGAATGGATTCACGTCGCTCGAATGTCGGACTATAGAAAGTGAGAAAGTGCGCCCCCGCCTGTTGAGAATGGTGTATTTCTGTCAGTATTGACAGAAATACACCCCCCCCCCAGTTGGAAATACAGCCACTATTCAGTTTCCACAGGTCATTTGACAAGTTAGCCTACACTAACTTGTCAAACAGACCTGAAAAAAGGAATACGGCTGGCAAAACTTAGGTACAGGCAGACCATTGAGGAACAGTTTATCAACAGGCACCAGTTTGCTTATTAGGAACTGGTCCATTGAGGTTGCCGTCTCTATTGCACTACACACAGCCTGGCTGCAGTCATCAGTCATCTTCAGTCCAACATTTAACACCGCCATCTCGGAGAAGCTGATACTGAAGCGCCACAACCTGGAACTTTCAACATCAATGTGCCTTGGGATCAGGTACTTTCTCACCCACCGGCCCCAGGTGGTGAGAATAGAAGACCGAACATCATCCACCCTGGTCCTCAATACAGGCACACCACAGGGCTTTGTGCTTAGTTCAGTTCTTTTTACTCTGTTCACCCATTACTGTATAGCCATCTACTCCTCTACAGGGTTCTAACATTTGCAGATGATACCACTGTGGTGGGTCTGACAAACAATGAGACAAGGTACAGCAGGGGTGCTCAAGTCCAGTCCTTGAGAGCTACCATCCTGCAACTTTTAGATGAATCCTTATTCCAGTAGCTCAGGATAAGCTCTAAACAAGCCTGGTAACAAGCCATTCATTTGATTCAAGGGTGTTGGAGCAGAGATGCATAAGTTGCATGATGGTAGCTCTCGAGGACTGGACTTGAGTACCCTGCTGTACAAATAAGAGATCCAGCACCTCTCCCAGTTCAGTAAACAGTCTGGTGCTTAACACCAGCAAGACCAAAGGTGTTTACTGGAGTACAGGAGGTCCAGGAGTACAGTGCACCCACCTATTAGAATTCTAACCGAGATGGTGGAGTGCGGAGGCAACATCAAATTTCTGGGCATCCACATCACCTCGGAGATAACCTGGTCACTGACCACCTCTTTCTGGCAAGGAAGGCCCAACAAAGACTCTTCTTCCTCAGGAAATTGAAAAGGGCTGGACTTCCTGCAAGAACTTCTACTGAACCATGATTGAGAGCATCCTCTGCCTCAGTATGACTGTGGTACAGCAACTGCACAATCCAGGACAAAAAGGACTTGGCATGGGTCGTGAAAACTGCCCATTGGGTCATGGGGAGTCAGTTACCAAATCTGGACCTAATGGCAGACCGCATAGAAAGTCCAGTTGTTGTTGATCCCACACCCAGGACACAAACTGTACCTCAACAACCACGTGGCTAAAGAACAGCTTCCCCTGGTCCACCCAAGAGCTGTGAAATTAATCTGTCCACTTTCCATCTTCTTTGCCTCCCCTGCAAACACACCACACTCTTATGTTGCACCCTAATACTTT
Source organism: Micropoecilia bifurca (assembly GCA_903067075.1). Taxonomy (NCBI): domain Eukaryota; kingdom Metazoa; phylum Chordata; class Actinopteri; order Cyprinodontiformes; family Poeciliidae; genus Micropoecilia; species Micropoecilia bifurca. The sequence continues at coordinate 3,316 of CAEGAF010167308.1, read as the reverse complement.
GTCTATTTAATCGTCACCGAGGGTACCAGTCCAATTTCATTATATTCAAGAAACATAATGACAAATAAAAATATAATGTCTTATGTTATTGAGCTATGAGGATTTTCTCTTTAAATGTAATATTTGAATTTCTTCTGGAGAATATGCAAAGTTTTTATTGCCATTTCTGCAGAGACTTGCATGTTATTCAGACAGAAGCCAAGACTCTGTTATCAATCTTCCATTCATACATTTTCCTATTGGAAAAATATATTTCAACCCTCTTTTTCATAACATTAATAACCTGATGCCTTTTCCAAGAGGTGAATTCTATTCCTGCTGTTGTACCATATTAGAATCACTTTCGGGTCTTGGAATTTTACTTGGTTGCTCCTGAATCCCTTTCTTCTCACTAAAAGTAAGAGTCCTTTAAACCCATACACAGAATCTACCTAAAGAAGTTCAATTCTAGCATTGCTGTAAGCTATATCTGTTTTAACCTTTGCCCAGAGTCTCACACTAATTTCTTTCTGAATGTGTCCTCATTCTAAAATATTTTTCTAACCATATTGACTCAGAAATATCAATAGATTTTTATTGGGAACATGTTTCAAGAAAGTGGCCAAAAGGAATCAGATGATTCTTTACCAATGTATTGATAGTTAAAAATAGATTTCATATTATGCAAATGAAAAGATAATTTTTGAAGACAAAACCAGATTTTCCTGTTTATCACTGAGCTTAAGCAATATGTGCTTACAATTAAACCTTCAATTAACCAGAAACGACAAAATAGGCCTGTTTCCAACTTGGCATTGTGGTCAATCAGTCTTAAATTACTTTGACATGAGAGTCCTTGGAACATATCACACTTAGCATAATTGTTTAAATTGTGGAAGAGTATTGTGACTGTCATTTTGTTTTAGTTTATGCTCCCCCTGGCCAATTTTTTAGTATATGGCACCATGTTGGTTTTAGAAGCTTTCTATCGCAGATGAACCATCCGCGTAAACACAATAAACAAGGGGGAGCTAGCGGATTTCTGCCTATAACGTAAGAAACGTTTGCAGATGGAAATTCTAATATCTAACGCTGATGAAAAAGACAACGCAAACCGTTTCCGAATTAATTCTGTTAAGTAAACTGGGGTTTAATCATTTTCAGATCTGTACAGCAGGATAACTTCATTTCCGTGAACAGTTCTAATAAATGCCTCGGTGGTCTTAAATAAAAAGACACAAGCACTTACTCGTTCTGCTGGTTCCAGTGGCTCTCAACTTGAAAGTTACTTTGTTTTTTCGGTTCAATGAACTACTAGTAAAGTTTTCCAAAATGCACGCCGGGCAAATCCACAAACGTGAGTTAGACTGATGTCACGAGACTAGATAAGGACCTTGCTACAGAAAACAGAAAGGGGCGGAGACAAACCTTCTTCCTCTTCCTCTTCCTCCTCTTCTTCTTCTTTTTCTTCTTCCGTAGACATTAATACGTAGACGCCTCGTGGAGCGGGCCGGCCCGTTGCTGCGATAAGTAACAGCATCCGCCATATTGAATGTGGCATATGTGCCAGTAAGGTGATACAAGTGAATGGATCGAACTTTATAAAGTGCCGTTTTACAAAGTATTTTAAGTTAATAATTGCCATTGACACATTTTCTCACACACATTAATATATTTGGCAATCAAAGAAATTACTAAAGACAGAGTTTCTAACTTTTGATGTGATTATTTAATTGTTTTGGGGCATTTCTGAATAAAGAGTGCAATGTTTTATTTGATAGAAATGATTCTGATCATTTTTATATTGAAATGGATGAACAGACATACTTTTACAGTGTTTTATTTAACAATATATTTACATAATTCCATAATTTAGTGTACATTTAACATTTCAAGACAAAAATAATTTTCCTGTATTTATTTTTTATGTTATTGAGAAAAATACTTTTGATGTTTAAATCAATCATTGTCAACCATTAAACTACATATTTTTCTTACTTTTTTCCAGAGAATAAATATTTATTACAATTATTTATTACAGTATGTCAACTCTGCTATTGACAGCAAAGAATGAAAATAATTATAACAGTAAATTATGTTTATTTCATTACATAAGCTGTATTAATACAGTATTACTTCAGATTAAGATATTTAAAAATACACAAAAGTGAAAGAATAAAACATTTATTCATTATACTGGGAACACTGGTCACAGGCTTCAGTCTGCTGGTCACACTGGGAGACTCAATGACTCTGAGACGTCCTAGGTTCACAGGCTAAAGCCAAGAATAAAAGAAAAATGATCCAAAAGTGTAATCGAAAATACATACGATATATGTTTGGTATGTTTCTTTCACATTCAGAAAAAGACATTTTCAGCTTGTTGGGCTCTGACTCGTAGCATCTTTATAGCTCAACATGGAAACAGACTGAAGATCAGCAGCTCCAGCTCTGATCCTGACTGATCTTTACTCACTAAATCCTCTGGTCTTTAATGAACTTCTCCTCTAACAGCGGTTTCTCATCAGCTCTCATTAGAAAACAGTTTGAAAACATTAGCTGCTATGCTACCAATCAGCCTTTATTTCGGGTCAATTTAGCTACATAGAAAATATTTTCCTGTTGTTTAGAAGTGAATTTGATGGGTATTTTCTTGAACCTTAATTTAAAAGAACCACAGACAACATATATGAATTATGATAAAGCTTTTGCAAAAGGAGAAGATTCAGCAAACAGCTCCTCCAAGCCGTTCACCGAGCGTTCTGAAAACCTTTTGTTACAGCTCGTCTTTTATTATCAAGCACAAACAGGGAAGACAGCCAGGAAAGAAAGACAGTATAGACAATATTTATTACTGCACACAGGCAGTTTCTAAAATAGGGAGTATTCCGGTTGATAAGAAGACACCTGTGGAAACACAACCCAAGGTCTGGGAAACACACAGTCAACTGTTTCACATGAAGATGAACAGGCAGACGTGGCCTTCAGGTCTGTTCATACACACAGAAGAAAGAGAACACTTTAAACTGAAAATCACAATCTATATTAACTATTGTTGATTAGACTGAATATAAAGTAATAACAAAATGATAATACCAAAAAATCTCTAACAGAATTTCTGGCTGCAAAGTCAAATAATTCTGATCTTTCATCCTTACCTGGGGAAGGTAATGAGAATGGATCCAGTTTGTTTCCTAAAACGCTTAAAATAAATCCACACAGCCCAGGACTCGCCCTTCTGCCACATACAAGATCCATCCATCCATCCATTTTCTTCCGCTTATCCGGAGTCGGGTCGCGGGGGCAGCAGCTTCAGAAGGGAGGCCCAGACTTCCCT
>CAEGAF010167294.1:0-24552 GCA_903067075.1 Micropoecilia bifurca | reverse complement strand
CCAAAAGGTAACAAACATTTCACAAACAAAAGGATTACATACACACATTCCAGAACTTAAACATTACAGAAAATCTTATTGCTTCTCAACAAAGGGAAAGGATTTATTCCCACAAAGAATTGTTACAATTTAGAAAGAAATCTACACATCCACACAAAAATTGAATAGCTTTTTATGTTAAATAAACATGCACACGTAATTTTTTTTTTGGTATTTTTTATTCATGAAACATTTTCTAAACATAGTTTTTCTTCCATTGGCCATTATGTACTACTCTATGTTGGACCATGACAAGATTCCAGTAAAATACAGAAAGATATAAATGTGCAATTTGACAAAATGTGAAAAAAGTTGAAAGGATAGAAATATTTTTGCAAAGCACTTTAATGTTGAATCAACTCTTTGTGACCTCACTGTACCGAAAAGGAAGTCAGGGGCTTTCTCTGCGAACTGGTTTCGAACATGAAATACACGTCCAGTGGTGACACCCCATGTTTTTAAATGCTTTCAATGTAGAGTAAACATTTAGACAGGAAACCAAATTTCCATCCAGTAAAATAAACAAAAAAAAAAAACACACACAACAGTGTGACAGCACTTCTGAGGGACACACCAGATTGTATTGACAAACTGGGCTGACAGTTTTGTATTTTTTTGTTCAAGACAAACAGCCAGACATCTTTATTGAACTTTCACATTCAAATAAAGTGTCTTTTGACTCAAAATAATATTTAAGAAAAAAGATTAACAGTTCATCGAGAGGTTAGAGGTACTTTAAACTGTCTTGCTCCATGTTGTACGCTAAAAGTAGAAGCTGATAAATATGCAGGAGGTGAAGAAGCAAAGGTCGACAGGCTGTTGAGTGTTTTGGCAGCGTCCCTCCTCGCCATCGCTGGACATGTTGCTTTTCAAGCTGTTGAGACTGCAGTGTGTCCATCTGTGCCGTTCCCTCTCAGAAGCAATCAGCAGCAACGCTTTTCCATTTATTAAATCTTGAGCTTATGAACTGAGGTGAGAGATGGCGGTCCGGTGAATATTCAAGACTAAAACAGTAATTAGTAAACGGGGGGGGGTAAGGGGAGTTGATTTGTAATTCAAACAGTCACATGTGCCCTGCTAAATGAATATATACATGACGACTTGTTTCCAAGGTTACTTAAGGTTGAGAGTTTCCTGTGCCTCTGTGAATGTGACTCTGCATCTGCACCTTTGCTGAAGACAGGAAGTGGTTTGGATCTTTCATCTGGGCCAGCGAATGTCGCACTGCGATCAGTCACATTTTCCATGCCGAGCAACAACAACAAAAAAAGCACAACCACATGACTGTGTTTCACATCAAGCTTTCACATTATCTAATGTGAGATACGCAAAACCGCACCCTGTCATGTTTTCCACTGTATGACATTTCATAAAAGGAAGACGGCTTTCTCGGTCCACATCAAGATCTTGCAAAAGAGATTCTAAAATGAGTTTTCTCTGAAATGATGAAAAGCTTTCATCAGCAGAAATCATTTTCACATCTACCTGTTCCCTGTTTCTCAAAGCAACAGACTGCAGAGATTAGGGATAAAACTATGTTTTAGCATATTTTTGTGCTTTAAGCACAGATGATCATAACAGTGGAGGTGAAAAAAACCCCCCAACCAAACAAAAAAAAAAAACATATGCAACAAATACTGGATGCCTTGCTTCAACCCAAAAATAAATGTACCATGGATTAGTTTTCCATGCACAAACAAAATCAGTCCAGCATCAAACTCTATTAAAACCAGGTAACATCCATCTATGCAAAGTCAATACTTGCTTGTTCAAGCATCCCTGGTAAGGATGTACACAAAGGGCTGAAAATAAATCATTGTTGTGGAGAGTTTGTGACCCAACTCTTTGCTGCAGCTCTCCCTCAGTTAGTTTTTCAGATTTTCCTACCGCTCTCTGTTTGTTTGGCTCAGTTTAGGTTATTTTAAATGTTTTCATTACTTCTCTGACTGTTGCTTTGGAAAAATTCAGATGAGGAATAATTTTACTTAAGACAATCTTTTGACTTTAACAGATGTCCACCTAACTTTAATGACAGTTTCCCTGCGGTTACAATTTTTAAAATATGGGCCTCTGTCTCATTAAATTAAATAAAATTCAACTCAATTCAATTTATATTGCAGCAAATATTTATAATTCAAACAAACAAGAAGTCACAGGATACTTCCATTCCTAAGCATTCCTGTCATGTTGTTGACATCTTTTTTTTTATTATTACATTGTGCAGACGGATCAGTTTCAGAAAAGTTTTCATCCACATCAATCCTCACAAATCCACACGTGTTGTTTTAAACATGCCAACAACCCACAGGGGGCAGTGTGGCGCAAACCTGAAACCTATGTCATCCAATCAGATCGTTTCAAAACAACTACAACTTCCTGTTGGGAATTAAACTGTTGCCAGTAGGTTCCTTTGTGTGGACAGATATATTGTTTGAGCTACTTTTAAATAGCCAATTAGAATATAAAATTAACAAAATGTCAAAGCAAGTTATGTGGATATATTGTATTATTTTTCTCTGACTGTAATCTCTGTTTGCATGAATACATGCAAACACAAATACTGAGTTTTCTCAAACCACCACTTTTGTCAGAATTTTTAAAAATATATATAAATAATTGTTTTTGGTTATATTAAACAGATGAAAAGCCACAAGGGTATACCACAAAATACATGGGCAACAGGCTGTATAATTCAAGATGATAAAGCACAATAATGTCAAAATAAATCCTGCTTTACTATGAGCATGCTAGCACTCTCACTGTGGGTGGGAGGAGTCCAAAGACATTACTGTTAAATTAATTGGTCCCTCTAAATTGCATTGACATAAACATGGTCTCTGTGGTACCACAATCCAAATGTATCATCTCCAAAACCTTGTTCCCAACCTCTTTCATTGTTCCCTTGATTTGAGCGCAGTTAAATCAAATAATGACATGTTTACACGGCTGGTAATCATAACAACAATTATGATAAAGTCGCCATAATTGAGTTAAGCATCCTAATTAAAACATTGCAATACAGACAACATTTACACTCCCAATTCATATCTGGGTAAATTAATCTCACAGCCGACAGATTGTTTTTCCAGCCACAGAGTTAACAGGAGGCAGTTTTGCATAGAAATACATGATGTGTGCCTGAACAAACAAAGAGCACTTCTGGGAACTGGCTTGTTTTTTCACAAAACCTGTTTGCGTCTGAAGTCTGTTTCATTATCAGAGACACAATATCATCAAAAGCTGCTGTTATTGGCTGTCAACCTCTTAACGTAAAATGGTTTTCTTGGAAATTACTGGTTAGCTGGCAAAGCCTAATTTTCTGGCTGTGTAGAGCCAAATTCATATTTTTTGGTTTAAAATTACGACAGGTGTGAGTTTAGATCAACGGTTGGGCGGAGGCAACCTGAAATACAAGGTGAGCTAGTTGAAGAGCTCAGTTCATAAAGCATCAATCAACCTGTTTAAAATTTACATTTTATGTTGTTAATGATAACAAAACCCAGCACTTAAGTGGTTTTTATCACTTATTTAGAGAGATGAAAGAATCAAAAAATGTATAAAATATCATGGTACCCTTTCGCAAAACACTTTTAATGTGGGATTAAAAAACTTTTTCCCTCATCTCCATGTATTTAGTAGCAATATTATGAGGGATGTTGAAATCTCTTACACCTCACTGGCTCCCTTCAGTCACAGCTAAGCAGCAGCTGACTTGTTTAGGGACAAGTCAGCTTTGCAGCTTGAGGTAATGATGTGGTGATGATGTGTGGTTTGTGTGCCCAGGCAGCAAGCTACAGGATTCAAAAGCTCAAACAAGACCGATCATTTTGTGGACAAGAAAACTAAAAAGGCGGGATATTATTGTTGAAACCATTTATTCAGCCTTTCATGGGATTAATACACTCAGTTTGTCCTCGGTCATTGCTTTAAAAAAAAAAAGAAAAAAAAATGAAACTATTATGCAAAGAGTTCTGACGCAGGTTTTATGCTGAGTGCTGAAGTCGGTGTTGTTACCGCACTTCCTGCCGTTTCTGGATATCACCATGCCTACTTATGATTGACCTGAGTGACCTCAGATGTAAGTCATCATTCTGGGTTTATGAGAGGTTTTACGAAGGAAACAACAATCTCAAACCAACTCTCCCTGAATTGTTTGAGACACTTTCCCTCCATTATTTGTACATTTATATGGATGTGTTTTTAATACTGAATTTCAACATGTTATTTTTACTCTTTGGCTTCTGTTTTTAGAAAGATACACTGGTCTGTATATTATATTTTTTATAAAACATTCTAGAGTATCGATGATAACGTACCCGATCCGTAAGGGCAGATCTATCCTGTCTAATTCTATGATTTATGCTCAGAGCTTTATTATTTATTATTTCACATATTTAGTATTTCTGAACTATTTGAAAGATTTTGTTGCAGTTTTTATATTTGAACAAGGCGGTGAACCTATTGTTTCTGTTTCTTTATTATTTATTGTATATATCTTAATGGCACTGATTGAACAAATTAAAATAACATTGTTTTTACATGTTTGCCCAAGCTAACGTTTGGCAATGACACATTGAATATGCCAGTTCAACACTATGAAGCTTACCAGAAATTCTACTGGAGAAATCCATCTGAATGGGAGAAAGCCCAGTCAGAGCCCTGAAGGGCGATGAGAATTGAGCAGAATTGCATGAGAAGACGATGGCATAAGTCATAAATTGAAAATACTATCTGACTGCAATATAATAATATTATAAACTAAGTTAGGTCTCTTTTGTTCTCTTTCTCTTTAACACATGGTGTAACAGGAGTTTTTGGAAATCCAATCATTGCCGATCAGCTGTGTCCATTTATAAATAACTGCACGGTAAACTAATAATAGAAGCAATAACACATACCCTGCATGGTTTCAGGTTGCCAGAGGGGATAAATGGACTACTGGGGATTATTTTTGGGGACTGAGTCCAGCAGGACCCGTTCGCTGTAACACTGTTCCCATCATATGCGGCGGAGCAGTCAGCCAACTTGGCACTTACTCGACAGGGCTGTTGCCAAAAGACACCTACTTATTACAACTAATAATATTTCCTGCCTGTCCTGCTTACAGGTCAGTTGTGTTGTCTTTCACAAGGGAGGCATTGTGTTTGGCTTCTTCGTGTTTTGACCTGCAGCATCACAGCAAATAATAAAGCGCAATGTATTTGTCACTTCAGAAAAAAAGTCATTTGGTATTTTCAGACTTTTCAAATGAGTAAGTGAGGTGAAGAAGTAGATTTCTGCTGTCTGTGATATAACTGTGACTCAGAGTGAAAAATAAGACATTGTGATATGAGGATATGAGGTGAGAATATGACATAAATAACTAAACCACATTGACACAGCAACCTAAAAGTATAATTACCCTGACTTTTTGTACTTTTCAACAGGAAGAACAGTTTACTTGTTGCTTTATGACTTCAATGAAATATGCTTTATTTTCTTCAAACAGTAAAGAAAAATAAATGCTAACTCTTTGCCCATGCATCCTATCAGACTTTCACATCTTTGGTCTTTTCATGCTGCCAGCTTTCAGGTTCACACAGAAGCAGTCTGCCAACCAACCACGGGTCTCTTCGTATATTTCTTGACTGAAAGAATGTTCTCTTTTGCCTAATGTAAGGAAATATAGATTGATAACTCCATCAAATGTGTGGTCACAATAACTATGGTTTGATTTGGAGCCATAATCTGTAATTTTATAGACATAAACACACCAAAGGACATAAAAAAGACTGCAAAATAGCTGGATTTAAATCAAACTAATTTGATTAGAAATGTGGGTTAGAAAGACATTAAAACCTGTTTCACAATTTGAATAAAATTGGAATATGTTAAACAGGAGTCAAAGCATGATCAGTGTGAACAAATTTTCTGTAGAAACTCAGACTACTCACACTAGAAATGCACATCACATCGAGATCACAACACGAAATGCTCAGCAGGGTTTATAAAATGCTTGTGGCAAAACTTTAGGAATCAGCGGAGCAGGTTCAAATCTCTGTTCATGACTCAACTAAATGCAAATTATTGAACAGACAACTTGTCCATGACCGAACAACAGAGAGGACATTGAGTTCACTGCAGTGTATAACTCTGCTGCATCATTAAACAAAGGTTTAGAGGGGTGATGACATAACATTATACAAGATAATATCATTGTAAAGCTGAATATTGGCTTCGGTAGAGCTATTCGAATGGGAAAATTAAATAAATCTTCTGAGGAACAGTTTGAAACCAAGACATCCCAGTTTGAAGTTGCCTGGTTCACATAAGAGAGAGTTTATAATTATTTTAGGTTCCTTTGAGACCAGGGTTGATTTGGTTGAGTAAGAAACATGGTCCACATGAAAAGGATCCCTGTATTGTGTGTCTATGTTTCCTCTTAAACTGCAGACAAACTTGGATTTTAAATTTTTTTTGACAAGTTCAGCATGGAAATACCCAGTTAGAAAAAAGCATAGTGGGGTGCTGCAGCGGTTTTTGAAGCTATTTTACCATCTGATTAATACTTCTGGGGAAGTGTGAGCCATCATGTTGCATAGACAAGAGTCTGTAAATAAAAAACGTTAAATGTAGACACCAGTGAGTGCGTATGGTATTTATAGCTTAGTGGTTTCCATTTTGCAAGCTAAATGCACTGACTAGGTTAAGCTGATTAGTGGTTTACATGTGAACAGCCAAAAGTCTATTTAATAAATAATTTTTTTTCATGGCATAGAAAGAAAGGAGGTACAATAGCTGGATACTGGGAAACTGGAACAATTTATTTTCTGCATTAAATTACCTTAAAAGCCCAGAGAATAAATATCACACTCGCAGTGTTTGGGAAAAGTGTACATAACCTGAACTTCTACATATTTAGCTTTTTTCCAGCCACAAAACCCCACTGTTTTTCATTAGAATTTTATATTATAGACCAGCATGAGGTAGCTCATAATTTATAAATAAAAATCTGAAATGTGACCCCTTTTCAGTAAAACCTAAAAATAAAACCCACTGACCTAGTTATTAAAACGAGTCAACCTGCTCTGTAAAGAGTCCACTGCTCTGTAAATGTTTTAGAGGTGTGTTAGAGAAGACTAGTGAAAAAAAATCATCATGAGGATCAAGAAATGCAACGTAAAGGTCAGAAATAATGTATTGAAGAGGTTTATAGCAAAGTTTGGTTAAAAACTATATTAATTAACTCATGTGATAAAAATTAGGGTTGTGGGTCCACACCTATTAATCATAGTTTCCACAAATATTGAGTTTATGACAGATTGTTGAAGAGGAAGCTGTTATTAAGTCTTGTTAGGCATGGTTGGCCATTATGTGGTCAACTTGAAAATGATGGTAAAAGAAAATTAGCTTAAGTCATTTTTGTACCCCTTTGAGAATCCTTGTAAGATACAAAAACTTAAGGTTTGAGAATCCTTGTATGAAGTCGCTCTGCTAAAACTCTGTTTTGATCAATGTTTTTAAATGTTTTTATTTTTATTTTTACTTTTAATATCTTTAAAAAAAATCCTTTTCAAAATTTCTGTCTCTGTCTTTTACTTTAAATTGAGTAAAGCACTTTGAAATGCCGTGCTGCTGAAATGTGCTATACAAATAAAATTTGATTGATTGATTAAAGAGAATATATTAACTACACCTTTTTGATTATTTTAAAGTCTAGCTGTCACAAAATGCATTTTTGGAGCTATAATTGAATAAAAAGTAAGTATTACATAAGGAAATGTATCTGAGTTGCTTTCACTTTCTTTTCAGATAAAAACACAGCGGAAACAAGACATTGTCACTGACCGTAACGATCCACTGAGGTGTGTGTTTGGGGTTTACGAGCCGCACCTGAACGCGCCGCTTTCTCCTCCTCGAGCTTCCAGGCGAGTCCTTTGATTGGCTGCCAGTGACATCATGCTGCCTCGTGTCTGGGACTGGAGGCGGTTGGAGCCAACATGGCCCCCACGCCCCGTGTTCCCTCCGCCTCCTCCCCACGGAGGGACGCAGCTCCGCAGGCCCCTCCCACCGCGAGGCCGGGCCTCACTGTACGCGCAGAAAGCGCATTTCATATTAATGAAGACGCGCATTGGCTCACAGTGTCGTCAATATCTCTGGCAGACTTCCTTCAATATTATATGTAGGAGAAGCGGGGTAAAAAGTACCAATGAAAAAAAAAAATGTTGCCGATCCACAACCAGGCTGGGACGGACTGAATGGAGGCAGCGCTGTCAGCGGGGGGGAGATAATAAATCAGTCTGCAGTCAAGCCCGACACTCACCGGTAAGCGCAAAATACAAGTTATCAGCGTCGCGAGTTGTTGTTTAAACGCGCAGACGTGGAGCGATTATAAATAATGAAATTGAATATCAATTTAATTATCTTTTTAATTTGTATTTTTTTGTGCTATTCCAGAAGCGTGTTTTATTTAGCTTTTATTTCTTTGTTGTACCAAAGTCACAATAATAAAATGCCGAATTCAGCCTCGGCATCAGCGTATGTTTTATTCTCCCTACACATGCTGCTGCTGTAAAATCGTATTTCCTTCAGTCTGCAGCTCTCCTCATCTCCGCCTCATCACATTCTCGGCACGTTCTCCTGCCGGTTTCTTCAATGAATTTGGTCATGAATGATCACTGCTTCTTTTCTGCTGAACCTGCACAGGCAATGCTCGGGACAGGCTCAGCTCTAGGCGGGCGTCTTTACATAACATGCCAGGAGGACATGCTTATTAAAACCCCCTTTGATCAGAAATGAATTACCAGCCCCTTTTTTAGCCTCCCCTGACTTTCTATTTGGGTGAGAGACAAAGCTGCAGCATGGCGTTGATGCAGTGTTTTCTTCTCTTGTTCTAAAGGCTTTGGATCAGAGTGGTGGGGCAGAGTTGGCATGAAAAAATCAACATCACACACATATGTGATGTACAGTATCTGGGGGATGATTCATGTTAATTGCTCCCACAGTGATTTAGTTACAGGATACCCTCTGATGATCTCACCGTTTATTATTAGTGGTCAAGTCTGTCACTCCTAAATTTCCCTTCTAACTTGGGTGTAGCCCCTGCAGGTGTTGACAGCGCTAATATTTGGCTCCACTGTTCGCATTGCACGTTTGCATGTTGATCTGTCAGTACAGCGGTTGAGTTGTACAGAGTCTTTCATGTGGCTTGTCCCCTGCCTTCGCAGAGCGGCTTGTTGAGTTCTCCGTAGTCGTCCAGCCCTCGGCCTCCCCATGCCTCCATCTCCCCTCGACGACAGAATTGTGGTGGCGCTGCCAAGGCCGATCCGACCTCAGGAACTCCAACTGCGCCTGGACACCAGCTACCTGGACTCAGTCACCAGCAGCAGCAGCAGCAGCAGCAGCAGCGACACAGTCATCAGCACCACCGTGGTGAAGATCCGGGCGACGGCCAATCTTGTGACGTATATGCCCTCATCCAAGGGCTCCACGCGCTCGTTGTCGTGTGGATGCAGCAGTGCCAGCTGCTGTTCTGTGACTACCTATGAGAAGGACAGCCAGAGCCTCGGCCACAGCCAGGTGAGCGCCAGCAGCCCCAACCTCAGCTATGCCGGGCCGCCCACGCCGATGGTCGGCAAACACGAAGCGCTCAGCACCCCCAGCCTCACCCAGGGCCAGCTGAAGCCCCTAGCCTCCCTGAGGGTCATCCACCCCAATGAGCTGGCCAAGCGGATGACCTGCTGCCCGCTGGGTCACCCCATCGGGCCTGTCCCCGTCATCATCGACTGCCGGCCCTTCTTGGAGTACAACAAGAGCCACATCCGCGGGGCTGTGCACATCAACTGCTCCGACAAGATAAGTCGGCGCCGGCTGCAACAGGGCAAGATCACTGTGCTGGACCTCATCTCCTGCCGCGAGGGGAAGGACTCCTTTAAGGGCATTTTTTCCAAAGAGATTGTGGTTTACGACGAGAGTACCACAGACCCCAACAGGCTGACATCTGCGCAGCCTCTGCATGTGGTCCTGGAATCACTGAGGAGGGAGGGCAAGGACCCCATCGTCCTCAAAGGTAACAAGAAGTCAGACATAGTAAGAAAAGAAAGACACAACTAAGGGAACACACTTTCCTGGGAGTTGGTTTGTGTGGAAGAATGACTTGGATATGAAAGCTTTGGGGTAAAGAGTAGAGGTGCAAATGGTGACTATCAGTCTGGTAACCTCTGACATTTATCTTTCTGCTTTCCCAGTACTTCCTCTCAACACTCACAGCAATTTATAATACCTCATTCAGCAGGCGTTCAAAGAATAATCAAAGCTCAGCACATAGGCACTGGGTAGTATGCGATTCCAGTGGTATAGCCTTGAATTCCTCAGAAACACAGAAACAATAACATCTATCATGATCTAAATGCTTGAAAACCACTTTTTAAAAAAATCATTGAAGTTTTGTGGGTGCGGTTTCTTTAGTTTCCACACTTTACGCGTCTAAAATGTTGGCGTTCTCTGAAAGCACAGAAGTAGCCTTCTGTTAGCCAGCTGAACGGCTCAACCTGTTGTGTAGCAACAGGTTGAGCAAGAGAAAACACAAATCCCTCTGTCACTTTCTGTGGCATTCAGTTAAAAAAATGCTTTGTCAGCCAAAAACAGAAATCATACATGGAATGGTTAATTTTTTAAGAAACTGTGAATAAGATGTCAAACTGATTGCTAAAATGATACAATGTGATAATAATGCTATTTGAAATGTTTATTATTTATGGCAATTCTTAATATGTAGATTAAAGCAAAACCTATTACTAATTCATTTAGTTCTTAAAATATTTTACCTTTTCTTGTTCCAACTCCAGTAACTAGCCTGCAGTTGGCTGCTTTACAGACAACTACTCATCACTTATGAACAAATAAAAGTGATGGGTGGCACCCTCAGATATTACTGTACCAGACACTTTCTATATGACAAATATTAGGCCTTTTAGCTATTAGTAAAATAGGCAATTTAGTGAAATGGTCATCTTTGGCTTGCTGCCACTTTTTTCCAATTTTTGTGTGTGTTTACGTACAACACAAGAGCAACAAGCAGAGTTTAGATGGTTAATTTGGGTAGTTAGTATGCAGTTTACTGCTTTAACTGGAGCACCTTTAATATCTACGCAATGACGTTTTTGTTTTTTACTGAAAATGTCTCAAATTTGTTTTTCTTGGAAGCGGGGACGGGGGGAGTGCGGTGCTGCTCTTCACTTCAAACAATTACAGAAAACCGTACTGAGTGCTACGCTTTCATTTCATTAAAAGGACTTTAAACCACAGTAATGGTGTGATGGGGGGGGAAAAATGCAGTTGTGAAACTTCAACATTTTACCCTGCAGATGCATAATGCTGAGTGTTTCCAGCTCTTCATATATCAACACATGCTTACCCTCTTTAATGGCAAACATTACATTTTGCATGAGGTGAGAAGCAGCTGTTGGTAAATAAGGCAATCTGTTGAGAGGACAGTCTCTGGGTTGTTGCCATGTTTTCTATCTTTGGTGTGCTGCGTGTTTGAAGCTGTGTGCCATGTTGGAGGCTTGGCTGGGAGTGTTTTTTTTATAATGCCCCGCAGTCACCATGTTGCTGTTAGATCGGAGCACCTTGATCCTTTCTCTTCATGCCAGTTCCCCTGCTCCTCCCCCCTCCGGTCCGTCTGTGGACTTTGATGAAACGAGGCTCCTCTCCAGTCTCTCATCTTGCGCTGATGTCTGTCTGAAGCTTGGCTCAGTGGGAGGAACAGGCGGACCGTCTTACTTCTCCTTCGTCTGGTTTAAATTCATCTAGTCATCTTAAAGCCTCTTTTCTTTATATATTACATTTCTTTTCATTTACAGTTTTATTGCATCCTAGTCTAAAACAGCGCAAGAAAATGACTTATAAGGTTGTGATGATAAATAGTTTTTCTGTTTGCAGATTTATTTACACGTACCCCATTATTTGCTGTGTTACCAACAAATTATAGTCAGGATTTACAGGTAAACATGGCTGCTTCCTTTCCTCCTGCAGCTGAAAGCAGATATAGATTATGTTGAATCCGTCTTTAATAGCCATAAACAGCTCCTTGCTTGTTTTGGGAGGATGTCGCTGAGCTCCAGAAACAGCAGGTGATCAGTGAGAGGCAGAAACGGTCAGGTAGGAACCAAGACACCGCTGGCTCAGCCAAGAGGCAGAAACGGGTCTCGAGTTTTCAATTCCCAGAGAGATGGCGACGCTCGAGAGGTTTCATTCCTTGTCAGAGGGTAATTCTGAAAAATCTGGTCTCAGCTGGATTTTCTGTTACGTTTGAAAAAAAACAAAACATGCAGCTGTCATGCTTCAAATATAACGTAGGTGATAAATGGGTGTTGCTGTTACACGTGGTTGACGTGTTTAGAGGAAACTAAAATAAACCTGGGCTTTAAATAAGTTTGAGGTTAACATTGTTGATCCCCAGAGATCATGGATTGCTCTTCAACTTTCTAGCTATAATAAGGCTGGCCGCCATCAACAAAAATTAAAGTCAGAATTTTATACATCAACAGTGTTTCCGCCGATGTTTGCAGTTTGAAATCGGCGAATAAGGTTGATATTTACTGACACACTAAAGAAACCATTATATTTACTCCTTTTTTTCCTCTGGCATAATGTCACATTTATATAAAAATAAAATTAAAATCATTAGTGCCAGTGCTGGTTCATGTGGGGATGGCACCCTGGGCAGGAACCTTAAACTACCTCTCTATGTGCAATAAAGTGCTCTCTTTCTGCCCCAAATTAATCTTTACCTGTTAAAAAGTAACATAACATCAACTTAAAACGCAATCGTCTCAATCTAAAGTTGCCATAATACTAAAAGATTTGGAAATGGTTTTCTTTATGTCGACATTAATGTCAAATTTGATAAAAAAATGTTCCTTCAAAAAGAAAAATAGTTCCTTATTTAAGCGTATTTCAATAATTCAGACACTGACTTTAGTGCCATTAGCTGCCTGTGGTTTACAGCCATATTTTGTCTCAGTGATAAATAAGTAATATAAAGGTTGTTTAGAGATTAACTGACACAGCTATATTTCTCCTTAGATTTCCCCTAACACATTTTTTTCAACATAAACATGAGTAAAAATGTGTGTGATTTATACTTATATTAGTTAATCGCAGTGTTTAGAAACTCAACAATGTAATTATATTAGAGAGTTTTTTCTTTTTTCTGCACAGTTTTATCAGGATTATTAAAAATTGTGTTTTTGTAGATCCCCTGTGCCAAGCTGTTTTATTTTACCAAAAGTTTTTGCTATCGTCCTCTGAGTTTTCTTTGGGAGCTTTTGCGGACAACGAGAAATAAGTTAAGTTACGATGAATGTTATATTGCATAATTAAGTAAAAAAGAAAATGACCTCTTCCTGAAACACAATAAGCTGTTAGGAAAGTACCTGAAATCTTTATTGTTTTACTTTCACCTATGATTAGAGACCTCAGGCAAAACAAGGTAACTAAGACAACTTCAGCGCAGCCCGACCGCAAAGCAGCAGCAGAAAAATGCAATTTATTCATAGTGAATAAATTACATTTACCAACTTATAATAACCGAAAGAGATTTTTTACAACTCGTTTGCCAGAAAAGTATACATTTAACAGATAGAGGATTGTTCTATCATTTGCACTGCGTGAGTTACAAAAGTCAGTCCAAAAAAAAAAATAAAATAAAATAAAAGTTTTACAAGTAATCTCAATAAAAGAAATTGGAATCATTACTCACACTACTACTTGTTTAATTTTGACTTTACATATTGGGCTAAAACCATGTGTAAACTAATAAATAACATGCAAGTGACTTTTAAAAAAAATGTTGTACAAATACAAACTAATGAAGTTGCTAATTGGATTATTTAAAATCTGAGGTGGAAGATGACCAAGGAGCACAGAATGTAATTAAATACCAAATAGAAAATGAGCAACTATACAGGATTAAGTTTAATACTATGTTAATTTTAGGCTAACTCTTAAATGTGATATTTTTTCTGAAGGAAACATAGTTACTCAATAAGATATTTTTTGTTGCCTCACGCATTTTTATTTTACTTTAATTCTAAGACTTTAATTTTTCAGAAGGATACTCTTTGTTGTTTTGATAAAGAGAAACAAAAATCAGGTCACATTAATTTCATTAGGATAATTGAAACTTGTGGTTTTGTCGCTGCTCAGACTCTAAAAATGAAACAAACGAGGAAATACTTTCGGCCTAAGTAAAAAGTCCCTGTTCTCTAAAGTCACTTGAGTTTGGTCACATCTCCTGTAATCACTTCCCTCTCTTCCCTATGATAGTGTGGGATTGGCCTGTGTGCTTAGGCTAATGTCTTTGCCAATGATTAACAATCTGCTTCATGAAAACAACAACTTTCAGTGGAGACTCCCACCTGCTTCCCACCCTTGGGGAAGTGGTGAGAGTTTTAGATGACCTCACATGGCATGATGTCAGCCCTCGCATTGTGAACAATGCTCAAACAGATACTTGGAGCCCCCTCCCCAACCCCTCCCCACAGTGCCAAAAGGAAACTTTGGCCTGTGGCATCGCTGTTGCAAACAGGTGCAAGCCGTTTCTTTGTAGAAGCGCACATGCCCAGAAGAGTGTTTAACCCTGAGTGTGCCTGTTTTTCTGCTGTCTGAGTTCAGTTAAGATAATTGTAAAGATAATTCAGAATTTACGTTCAAATCCAAACTGGGGCATTCAAATTAGAACCAAATTAAAATGTGCGTAGCTTCAAAGTTGGACTTCATCAGATACAGTATGTATGCAAAGTTTAGTAGTGTTAGTCGTAAGCTGAGTCATGTGTTGGTCAGACGAAGTATTTTTAGCTTTGGACTCTTCCTGGGGGAATTAAACCATCAACCCATGCTGTGTTGGCTCAATGCATTGCTCAAACTATAAGACTTAGCTTATATAAAGCAAAGGTTGAAAAAAATTCAATAGGATGACCAGGATACATTTAAATGAAAGGTTATCTGATTCATGGGTTATGAAAGCAAAATAAAACCCAAGTTTTACATTTTGGGGAAGCTATTATTGTTCTTTTTTATTGGTTTTTAGAAATAAAGTAAAACTTCCACAAATCAGAAATATATGGGGAAAATCTATAGTGTTTTGTTTGTTTTTCAATATCAGACAAAATCTTGCTGAATTAAATCTAAAATAAATAAATGTTTGATGATTTTCTTTGTATTTGAAAAAAGTAGTGATTTCATTGTTTTTTTTCAATACTCTTATTTAAGTTCTCCCCAGTATAACAAAACCTCAAACATGTCTTAAAAACAAGCAAAAATAAAAAAAGTCTATTAAATCAAAACCCCACACTGACTACTTTTTACAAATTACATCCTAAGTTGACAATTCACTATTTAACTTTAATTTCCATGAATTAACTGAACATTCTCTAATATTAAACATTACTGTTTGTCAGCAGGCACTTCCATCACATATTTAATAGTTTAATTAATTAATTTATTTACATTTTAAAATGAACGTCACATGTTGACATTAACAAAAGTACCATAAGCAGAGTCCTTATGTGGATCGATGTTTTAAATGTTTTTATTTTCATTTTTACTTTTAATAATGTTTTTATCTTTTTAAATCTTTTTCAAACTCTCTGTCTCTTTCTGTTTTTATTTGTGTTTTAAATTGTGTAAAGCACCTTGCAATGCCTTGCTACTGAAATGTGCTATTCAAATAAAATTTGATTGATTGATTGATTCATAAGCAACTAAGCATTATTCAACCATCCATATAGATGTATCTTTAAAATACAAATCAGGCAATATAAAAAAATATATTTGTAATGATACAGCACTCTTCTGATGATCTCTGTCCCTTTTATGAAAAAAAAGAAAAGAAAAAAAAGCTTCCAAAGTTGATGTTGAAGGGAGAGTCGAAGGTCTTCTATTATTTTTATATTTCTGTTTTTGTCAAGTCAGTAAATAGATGTAGACTTTTTAATATTATTTTTATTTGAACTTAAGCCTAAAACCAATAATTTTCGTGTTAGAGGTATCTGATTTTTGTAATCTGCTGCACTGCTACGCTTATATGTGTAATTCCAAGCGGGTATTAAAAGGCTGCACTGGTTTCTGTGTTCTCAGGAGGCCTTAGCTGCTTCAGGCAGAGCCACGGAAACCTGTGCGAACACTCGCTGCACCTCCACCAGGGTTTGGAAACGGGCGCGTCCGCCGGCCTGACGGGGCCTCTACCTCACTCCCTGCCCTCCACGCCGGACATCGAGAACGCAGAGCTGACCCCCATCCTGCCCTTCCTCTACCTGGGGAACGAGCAGGACGCTCAGGACCTCCACCTGCTGCAGCGCATGAACATCGGCTACATCCTCAACGTGACCACCCACCTGCCTCTCTACCACTACGACACCGGCCTGTTCAACTACAAGCGCCTGCCCGCCACCGACAGCAACAAGCAGAACCTGCGGCAGTACTTCGAGGAGGCGTTTGAGTTCATCGGTAGGAAGTTCTTAAAACTGAAAAACTTAACCGCTTACATTCACAGATTAAGTAGAAGCATGTACCCGGGACGGTGCAAACGCAAAAAAATAACTTTTTTAAAAAATGGAAAGAACTAAAGGTTAAAGAGAAGGTGGAAAAGTTGTGAAGCATCACTGGTTTGTGCTTTTAGCCACACACTCCTACACACTGCTGGATGTAGCTGCTGAACTTTAATCTAGCATTTAATTGTTACTTTTTATGAAAACAACACAGCACATCCTTGCCCGGGACATATTTTGTAGACATATTTGGGCCTTGTTGGTCTTGCTTTTGCTTTTCAAAGCATTTATTGAGATACTGGATTGTGTGCGCACATTTCAAATTAAATAGCGTGACAGCTATGCGGCGGCAGTGGAAGTGATAATAGCTCTTACATATCTGAAAGGTCAACCCCCTATTGAACAATGCTGTCGTAGGACGTGCCAATCCGAAAAGGTCAGAAGCCACGACATTTTGTCATCCTGTCATGCACTTTATCTCAGATGTAAACAACTAAAAATTTGCAAACTTTTGAGTAAACTACCTGAATCTCTCTAAAGCACCTCTGTTAGTCTGTTTTCCTCAAAAGTAAAATCCGGTTTTCATGTTAGTCACCAAGCATCTTTATATCACCGATGTACTAAATAATAAACCACTCCAAATGCATAATTTACACCAGAGCCACAGAGATGATTCATAGTTGCAGCAGTACTGAATTTTTTTGTGTGTGTTTACAGAAGATCAATAGCGCAGTTTGTGTTGACACAAAGAATTATCTGGTAAATACTCCGTGTTGCGTCAGGAAAAAAATGGTGTGTTTCTTTCATTCATGCTCCAGAATTTACGTAGGTCTAAATGTTTTCACAGTATCATTACCTGGTGTGAAAAAAAAATCACAATGCATTTTAAAAACAAGGTAATTTTAGATATAATTCCATTTATTTTCAAATTGCATTTATTTAACAAACGGTGCTACTTTCATAACATTTAAAATGTCCATACCTGTTCTCCTTGTGAAGTAAAATATATTCAAACTGTTTAAATTGTCTGTCCTGTAAATGAGGAGGAGTAGTAGGCTTCTTTCAGCCAGATGAGCATCAGTGTGCAATTACAGATAAAGCAGAGAAAACTCTGGCTACGCTTAGACTTCCTCTGGTGTCACATTAGGAATTACACAACAAAATATTTAAATAGCTTTTGAAACAGTTTTGAACTGGTTGGCAGTCTAAGCTGCAAAACTATATAAATGTTGCTAAATCAGGATAACAGATGAAGCCAGTGCAGTTGGCTGCTTCTCTAACGGATTTTTATTTTACTTCTCCATAATAAAATGTGTTTCCTTTTTAATTAACTACTTCCCTAATCATTTGTAATAAAACTAGTATGAGGGCATGAAAAGAATAAAAGGAAACAAATAGTCTCAGAAAACCATGTGTAATATTTCTTTGGCATTTGGAATTTAGTTAGTGAGGAATTTAAAGCTTTCTGTTTTATTTCTGATCACAAGAAACGCCTCCAGTTGTTTTGATATGAGGTGATTTCCAACACTTCAGTGCCGTAACATTTGAAATGTCACTGAAAATCAGGTACTTCTCCAATAACAGACAATAATAAATAAGCGCAGCAGCAGATGTGTCAACAAAAGTCTTTGTTTACTTTGCTACTTCCTACTTCCTGTGTGAAAATAAAAAGTCCTGAAGATGTTATGTTCGTTAGCTTGAAAAAAAAAGCTGATCATCACACAATCAGCTTTCATAGTTGGAGAATTTGAAAATAACATCCAGAGCACATCTTTGAAAATATAAAACGACACAAATTTTGAGGTAATTACTCTATTATTGCCTTTAGAATAGGTGAACTATAGAATATTAGACATGAGCCGATAAACCAAAGTTTTAAAAGTTTTTTTTTTAATGTTCTTTAGGTATATGGGATATCAAGTAACACAGCTCAGCCCCTGCCCCACCTGTTGCTGTCTAGAAGTCTAAACTATGTTTTTAATCCAATTTATACCAATTTGGCTGTTTGAAAATAAACAGGAAGATGTGGAATCTAAAAAAACTTATATAAAGTTCAGTTTTATAACTACAGTTGACACAGTACAAGCTGCTTGGCTGCTTCTTTAAGAAAAGAAATTATGTTGTGGTGTAAAATATCATTTAAAGTATTTTTAATGCATGAAAAAAAATCAGTTTCACACAATCACACAATCAGTTTTGGATCAAAATAAGTATGCAGCTAACCCCTTTCTTCTGCCTTATATTTGTAGTTTTCTTTTTTATTGTTTTGCATTTTTATTGGATAAGACAAATGGTTTTCAGTGAGACTTGTATCGACCATGCGTACATTTCTTCTCACCAAATGAATGTTTCCTGCTTACAATGATTTGATGAGGATCATAAATAAACTTCAGAAGACTTAACTGGCCCAAAAGGGGATTAGAACCAAAATAAATGGAAATATGGTGTAAATGCATTAAATTAAACATGTAGTTTGAGCAACCTGTCCAGGGCGAACCCCGCCTCTCGCCCGGAACGCCAGCTGGAGATAGGCACCAGCAACTCCCGACCCCACTAAGGGACAAGGGTGCAAGAAAATGGATGGATGGATGTAGTTTGAGCATTTTTATGATCATTTATCTTTAGTATAGATGAAAAAACAAACAGATGGTTTATGCACAAGACAAATGTTTTATTCCCTAAATATGCAAGTTTTTTAATTTTGTTTTTTGTTATTGAGTATCAAGCATACAATTATTTCCTTAAAGGTCAAAACAGAGGGAGTTTTTAGATTTTTCCAGTAGTCACTCTCAATGCAGAACTTCAAAATGAGACTAAAGAACAGCAGTTCTCTAGATTCATATTCTTATCAATGGGAAAAGAGTTGACATTTGATAAAAGGCCCTAATCTTACACGTGGCCATAAAGGAAGTTGTAACGTGTTATTGAGCAGGATGACTGAACTTCCTCTTTGAGAACAAACCGTCTGTGTTTCCATATTTAGATCTTCTTCTCCTTCCTTTCTGCAGAGGAAGCACAGCAAGCAGGTATGGGCCTCCTGATCCACTGCCAGGCCGGCGTGTCGCGATCTGCCACCATCGTGATCGCCTACCTGATGAAGCACAGCTGGATGACCATGACCGACGCCTACAAGTTTGTGAAAAGCAAAAGGCCCATCATCTCGCCGAACCTCAACTTCATGGGCCAGCTGCTGGAGTTTGAGGAGGACCTCAACAACGGGATAACGCCACGGATCCTCACGCCGAAGCTGATCGGTGTGGAAACCGTCGTCTAGACGAGCCGCTCGACCCAACGCTCTTTGCTGTGACTCTTGCTGCTGTACGAACCGGTTGGAGGTGACAAAGAGAGCTGGAATGTGTGTGTGTTTTCTTTCTTTTTTTTTTTTTTTTAAATAAACCTCCTCGACTTCGTCTTGGAGTCTCTTGAGATCGCGACCTCTTGGTCGATGATGAGAGATGGCGAAGTCAGGAGGAGGCGATGGCGAATCAGGTGGGGAAGGAGGGAGGAAGAAAATCAATTGTGCTTCGGCGCAGTTACATATGAAAAGGGACTGTGGCACACAGTTTGCAGACTCGGGCAGGGTTTGCCACAGCAGTGCCTGTCTAAATATAAAAAAATAATAAAAGATAAAAGATAAGGACTTGTTTGGCGTGTTAATCTTTTTGTTCTATTTTTATACTGGGATTTTAAGGGGATGACCATGACAAGCCAACAAAAGGCTTACTGTGCAATAATTTCTGCTGAATGCAACCTTGATCTTATATGTGTATATGTTGGTAACGATCAAGAAAAAAAACATTTCCAGCTCTTTGCTGAAGAACCATTTTGATTTTAATGTAACAACTGTTCAGTTCTATATGTGTTTATGGTGCATACAGTAATGTTGTAAGATTTGGCGCTGATCTGTGCGGGAACCAGAGAAGTAGAAGAAGAAGAAACAGACGAAAAAAAAGGTTTTACTTTAAGTGCAGCTTATGGGATTTTGTTTGCTGGAGCATAACTTCATATCTTGTGTGCTTGCTTCAGCGTGTTGGTTTTGCCATTCGTGCGTCCGCGTATATTTTTAGCAATACGCATACTACCAGACAACCATAAGAGCTCTTTTTATGCATGGCTGATGGTGGGGAAGAAGGAGAGAGAGAGCGCTTAAATAATCGCGGAATATCGTAAAATAGGGCTACTGCTGATGTTTAATGTAACACAAGGGAGAATTTTCACTGCCTGCTTCTGTCTCCTCCGTTTGTTTTTGCTCCACTTCATCCATTAGCCGTCTCTGTTGCACTGGGCCTCACCGTGCGCCGTCTCTGTCCACTCGCATCCAATATTCTTGGCGACGCCCCGCGTTCCCAGCTATCCCTCAGCCAAGTTCGACGGTAGCAACGTTGAGGTTTGTGCTTCAAATAAACACAAATGTCCTGTTGTGGAGGTCAGTTTATCGTGACAGCAGTGGTGCAGCAGAGCGGCGTAACCTTTGGGAGGATTTGTTTTGAGCTGCCTGCTGCTGCTGCTTGAGTGCCTCCATTGATGCCTTAACTCAACTGCGTTGAAAACGATGGCATGCAAAAACAAAAAGCACTAATAACTGAACAAACGTCGCATAAGGGAATATAATTTTATTTTCTTTTTGGTTTGCATTTTGCCAGGGTATCACTTTCAGACAAAGTTGGGGTCATATTAGGAAAAAAAACATCAAACATCTTATTTCTTATGCAAATTTAGTTTGGTAATTTGTAGAGCCAATGTTTATGATCAAAGAAGATAAAACAAAAGCGACATAAAAAAATTTAGAAGATTTAATTGTAACTTTGAGTTATTAGTGGTGGCATTGTTTCTTTTTAAAAATAGCATCAATTTAATATTAAACAGAACTTGGCGTAAACCTACAAACATTTTCTATTTTTCTCCCGCTCACCTTTGATCCATATTAAACATGTACAGAACCTTCCACATTTTCTTCTCCTTGTAATAATTTATAAATAAACCTTATGACAAGTTCCTTTTATGTGGTAACGGCAAAATACCACAACATAAATCATTTAAAAGAACACAGCTTTTAATTTGAGTACTTTTATTATGCAAGGAAAAATCCAATGCCATAAATATTCCAGTTGAATAAAAGTCAATAATGCTCTTTCGATGCAGCTTTTTCCTCATTTTCTAAGTTGATCAGAGTGTCTGGGAACCTTTAGTTTTAAGTCCACAACTTTCTGCTTCACAGGTGTATAGATATGACATAGATTAATGTTTTAAGACGAGAGGAGATGATACTTAAGAAAGGCATATATGTGTTTTTTTGTGTCAGGAAATTAAAACGAGGCAATTGCTCCCCGCCAAAGAGAACAACAATTAAAAAATGCAAAACAACTCAAGTTGCGAGGAATAAAGCAGGACAAGGTTCATCTTGCAGCTACTCTCTGTGAGGTAACAGAGGTATAAAAATAGCAAAAACCTCCAGGGCTAGAAAAGGTTGCCATCTTAGGGCCACCAAATCATTATATCAATTTATTGTGAGAAAAGGAAAACATACTGAATTACCTGTTATCCACTTTGCAGAAAACTACTTTACTCCACACTGCTTAGATGTTATGTTAATTTACTATATTTCATTCAAATAGTGCAAACGTGCAGTAGATGTTTGAATCCACCATATTAGAGCTGGTCTGTTGAAACTTGTAAGAAATTTTGTCAAATAAAATCAACTTCCATGGTGGGAGATTAAATGCCAGTATTTAGTCTAACCAAAGTTTCCTTCGTGCTCTATTTCTTTTGTTTTTGAGTTATTGATGCAAGATTACATTATAGGCTTGTGACACAAATGAGAGTACTTTAAATTGTCAACTTTATGCAATTTTCAACATCTGTATAAAGCAGAGCACAAACTTTATACATGTTTTTAAGGAATCTGTGTGTAAAAACGAGCATTTAAACACTTATAATCCGAGTTGTCTGAAGCCTTTCTGTTCAGGCCCAAGCTTTCCAAAACATCAGTAGTCTTTCCTCTTAGAGAGAGAGAGAAAAATCTTCTTTTTAGAGAGACTCCAAAGCTGAACTGAATTCTTCGTACGTTGTCCCGACTTTGTTTATTCTGTCAGTCGTCCACAGCAAGACATAAAGTGAAGCACAGGGCTAACAATAACTTTGACGAGGTGCCAAAACCATCATCTGTTTTGCAATCCACCCATCGCATCATCCATTACATCCAACTGAATCCAATAGTTTAGAAAAGATCATCTGTTTGTGAGCAGGAAGAAAGATTGTACAAGTACGTGATGTCTGTTCAAGATGGTTTCGAGACAGAGATCTGCAACAAGAAAATAATCCGTCACGTGAAAAATTATGCTATGCAAAATGAAATCGTCACAAGATGTTTCCAACTATCAGTTGTGAGATTTGGATTTTCTTTGTAAAAGGGAAAAAATGATCGAGTGTGTCTTGTTTTTGTTGCTGTCATCACTTGTCTACTGGTGCTCCACAATGAATCTGAGTTTATAAACACCATATATGCTAATAACCATTTAAAGGACATGCATCTTATGCATCTGTACTTAAGAAAAAATCTATATATAGATGGCATACAAATGTCTGAGCTGACACAAAACGAGATACAAGGATGTTTTCATCGAACCTGCTGGTTCCTGAAACCTTCAGTAGCAAATGGCTTATTTATTTTTTCATTTTCATTTTGTTCTATTGATCTCTCTGACTGAAAAAAAAATCTGACTTTCCTCCCTTACTGGAGACGAAGCGTGCCGTGTGCTTCTGCTCTCTGAGGGTCGTAATGGTGCTCTTCGTCTTTCGTACATCGTTCTTTCTGTGGAGGTCACGTCCTGACTGACGGCTCCAAAAAGGCATCCGCTCCCGTTCGCTTGGAAACAAGGTTCTGAATCAGGACGGCGTCGCGGCGTCACGTTAGACGCGGCCTCTTTACGACTCGGACTTGTTCAAGAGTTTCTGCTTTGGGCTTGGACCCTCTGGTGGATTTGGGCTTTGCTCTTAAGAGTCACTGTATATTTCTCTGTGTCTGTAGTCTACAGTCAAGTATTTACAGTATATGAATACATAAATATATATATATATATAAATATATCTATTTTCTTTGTATGCATATATTCATTACTATTTTTGCACTGACTTACTGAGAAATGGGTTTATTTTTTTTCCACAAAGGGTGCTACTATATTGGAGGCCTTCTCCCACACCTTTTTGCATGACTTGCTCAAAATTCCTCAACTGATCTGTCATCTCTCCTCCTTGAACTGTTTCAACTCCAGCACTGTAATTTTGTAATCCCTACTTGTGAGCTTTGAAATAAAGATGGAAGCTTCAAATTTGGTTCGGAGTCCTGGAGGCTTGTTTTCAACGCAGTTCCCGCTTCTTTCCTTACAGCTTGCTTTGCCAAGACTGAAAAAAATGTTTGAAAACCTCAGTAAGCAAAAAACAACATCCAATAAAACAGTAATAATAAAAAAAATTATTACAAGGGACAGAAGAAGATTAGTGCTTCTGAGGTTGAAATTAATGGGACACTGAAAAAAAAAATGTAAAACTTCCATGATGTTTTTTAACAAATAAATGGGATGATGATACGTTTAATGTAAAAATAACAGAAAAAAATGGAAGTATTTTTGGCTCGAACTCAGTAACCAGAATCAGACTCTCCCAGAAATATTAGACTTCACAACAATAAAGACATTGCGGCGTTTATTTTCAGACCGAGCCTGTGAGCATTTTGACATTTGAGCATGTAGCGCAGGCAGCCAAAGTTGTTAATTATCAACACTTGCCTCCATTCAGCCATGTGTCACATAGCTGCTCTAGTTATGAGACTATATTTACTCCACCTTTGCAGGCCTCCATTGCTTCATGGCTAGCGAGGTATTGAGGGTGTATGTGGGGGTGTGGCAGTGGTGGGAAGTAACGAAGTACAAGTACTTCGTTACTGTACTTAAGTACAATTTTCGTGTATCTGTACTTTACTTAA
>CAEGAF010167292.1:0-24250 GCA_903067075.1 Micropoecilia bifurca | reverse complement strand
TATTTTTAGTATACTTCAG
Organism: Micropoecilia bifurca; assembly: GCA_903067075.1. Lineage (NCBI taxonomy): Eukaryota > Metazoa > Chordata > Actinopteri > Cyprinodontiformes > Poeciliidae > Micropoecilia > Micropoecilia bifurca. The sequence continues at coordinate 24,231 of CAEGAF010167292.1, read as the reverse complement.
ATATACTTATAGGTAGTACACTTAATAATTAGCATACTTAAAGTGTACTTTCACAAATGAAAGTATGTTTGAAGTATACTAAAGTATACTTTTTTTTTTACCAGGGCAGATAATTGGTTCTATTTAGGGTAGCAGAGTAGAGTGGGCTGAATTTAAATGCACAGTTATTATTCTACTTTTTGTTGGTTTATCATACAACAACAGCAATGAAAAGTAATAAAGATTGTAACTGTAATGTGATAAAAGGCAAAACAGTTCTTGGAGTTAAGGTGTTGAAATGAGATAGTGAAATTTAAAGTTGAAAGCAAAAGAATAACACTAAGACTGTCAAATTAATAGTTTTCACAATTAATTTTCTGTTTTTTTTCTATTTGTTCTTCAGGTCATTCATTTAAGCCTTACTCAAAACTGGACTATTTGACTATTTTAAACCTTGCTATAAATAGGGAAAAGCTATTTCTATACTATTACCTGAGTCAGACATTACAGTTAATTCAGTTCAGCTCAATTAAAATTCAATTCAAAAGTACTTTATGAATCGAAGGGAAAAACGACAGGTTGTCATCATTAAAACCCCGTCATGTCAGCAGCATGTTCCTGCTCATCAGAACATGTTGAAGCTTTAACGTTGCCAGTAGCAACCAGCTTGTACACACATTCCTCAAGGTCAACACGGCATGAAGCAATCTCTTGTATATAAAAGGAATAATAATAATGTTTCCTGTTGAACAACCATGATTACCACATAGTTAGCATTTTGGCCTCGGGGCATGTTCACCGTAATGTTGTGACTTTGATCCCTGAGCGTAATAAGTACTATCACTGACGCAAGCATCAACGTAAACACAACAGGTTCTCAGTCCGACAGCTCCTGCCTTTCCTTGACTTTAATGCGTTTCAGCAGAGTTCCCCATGTCATGCTTTTATTTGCGTAATATTTTCCACTTCAGAGAAGGAACTGTTTGCAACCGTTGCCAAGAAACACTCATGCACATGCAATCATCAAAAATAAAAGGAAGGGCTTTTTAAGTTCCAACCTTTACCCACTAGGCTGTGGTAACATAATCGGATGCTCTTCAAAGTTATAAAATTTGATAAATAAAATTTCATTTGGAATTATAACAGACATGTTCCACTTTACGCTGTAAAATGGGACATCATTATATAAAGTTAAAGCCAAAGCACAAAATCAGTGAGAGGAGAACAAACGTCCTTGGTGGACGACTCTTACTGATTCTAACTGAAAGTGTAAGTAACAACCAGGAAATGCCAATCAAATGTGCTTCAGTAACTAAGGGTTACAGTGAGCCAAAGCAATAATAAATCCGATGTTCTGGCAGGTTGCTGGTTTGACGTTGTCGGCCCAGACAGTTGCAATCTTCTCAAGAGATGATGTCCAGACAGGAGGGCAGGTTGTGCAAACTTTGGGAAGGTAAAAATTTCCATGAGCTTCAAATTTGATCTGAAGTTTAAATACACTAATCTGGGGATGAATGGCATTAATTTGTTTTGACACTCAGGTGTGTGTGTGTATGTGTGTGTGTTTTTTTACCATTTTGCCTCCTGGGTGGCATGTTTATACAGCAAACAATTGCAATCATTTTCAATAATAAAAAAGTAGGTGTGCAATTTTTAATCTAGTTTTCTCTGATATGTGCATTGGGTCAAAAATATACATACCTGTTAAAAATTTTGCTTCCATACTAACCGATATTTGGTTAAATCTTTCTGAGCAAGTTGCAGCTTGGCAAAACTCTCGGTGGGTATTTTACTTGCAAAATTAGATTTGGCAGAGTTCATGATTCAGTGTTCCTAAACAAAAAACAGTTTTTAAACTAAAAACACAATTACCCAACAATGCTGAGAACTGGGCTCTGGGATCGACGCTCCACAAGCTCAGCCAGTTTCCACAAAACATTTCACCAACGCTGAAGTCTAAGGATCTAATCGACTCTCTGTCAGCACATAAGACGATCCCCAGCCCAAAGCTCGACTCTGGTGCAAACTGTAGTCCTATAACCATCAGATGACATCTGGGAGAGAAAGGTTTTAAGTAGGGAGGCATGACATTGGATTTTGCCAATATACTAAAATGAACTGCTGGTGAGGCTTTTTTCTTCTCCACGGTTAACTTCTGTCTTACTTTCCCTTTTTTCCACCATGGACTCATCGTAGTGGTCAGAATGGTGTTTTTTGAGATGGTTAATGAGGCTTAAAGTGTTGTAGGACTTCGTTGTCGCTCCTTCTCTCGTTGCTGAGCAGTTCTGTTATCAGTCTCTGACACTTTAAAAACTTCCATACCGCTGACATTTTCACCTGGTCCTGCTCTCCTGCGGTGATCAGATTAGGTTGGGGCGCGTGTCGTCATGGCTGCTGTACTGCAGCCATCATTGGCGCTGGTTGGTCATCTAAAAACAAAGCCTTTTCTATTGGTGAGTTATTTTGATGGAATGGCCAATGGCCAATGGCCAATGGCCAACATTAAATTTTACAGGTAATATCTGCCGATACCGATACCATGCTGATCATATTGTACATCTCTAGTTTTAAGAAGAAAAAACGTCTTCCAAGGACTTGTCTCCTACAACGGCACAAAATTGCCTGTTTGGAGTTTGGATGAAAGCAACAATCATGGGACCTTGAAAGATGGAAGAAAGTTTTATACTCTGATGAGAATTTTTTTTACCTTGACCTTACTTGTATGACAAGGAGATTCCACTTGAGAAGTTTACTACAGGGCTCAGTAAAGGAGGCGCCATCATAGCCTGGTGGGTTGATGCGATTCCTACAATGGAACAATGGAGCCTGTTGCAGACCCGACCAGACATTTGGGGCCGGGTTGGGCCAGAATTATTTGCTTGATAGTTGGCTTTGAGTAAGACTCAAGCTTCTGTGGAACTTTTGATAATACACCACAACATGCAATACATACAGTGTATTGCATGGCTTACAGTGTGCTGTAAGCCTATTTCAATTTAGTGATTGTTTGCAATAAAATGCTAATTCCGTTTTTTTTTGTTTCACTCCCATTTCTTCTTTTTTCATCTAGAAGCTCTACAATACAAAATGTAAATTCTTGTCTTGCGATTTTTCATCTTATCTTAATTTTTTTTATCTGGAGAGTACCTGACATAAAAGAAAGTTCTCAGTATTGAGCCTTGGGGAACACCTGCTGCAGAAGTGTGACCAAGCCAGACATGTCACAGCAGCAAAACTACTAACTAACTAATGTCATGTCCCCTTTATTTTAGGAAATGCCTTGTTTCGAGGAGGAACCTGAGCTCAACAGGCCAAACTGTAACCTTTGTTGAGGTCAACTAAGGCTTTGACTCACCCTCCAACTTTCCCTACGTAAAGCCATCCCAGCCTGTCTCTCTCTCACACACGCCCTGCTCCCTCCCTCCAGTCAGCCTCTCATACACAAACATATCGAAGGAGACACACGTGGGCGGGTTGACGCCACGCTGTCTGCAGCACGTCGAGGAGTATTGTTATTAACTGCAGTGTGAATAGACGCGGCGGCACATCCCTCTGCTCTCTGGCTGCTGCAGGGCTGCAGGGCTCGTCTTTGTTCTGCACGCCATAATTACAGTCTTAGCAGGGAAGGCGCACAGGCAGCGTTGACCTCACCTCACGGGGCAGGAGAGGTGCAGCACTTCGGTTTTTACATGTGATTTTTTTTTTCCTGTCAGTTTCTGTTGCGCATGTGATTCTCACTGAACCATTCAAACAGATTGTGTGAAAGAATAGCACTGACGATCAGTGGTGGGACATACAGTAACGAAGTACTTGTACTTCGTTACTGTATGTAACGTTACTGTATGTACTGTTCGTTACTGTATGTACTGTATGTAACACCAAGATATTAAATACTTAGAGCTTAAATAAATTTAACCAGTATCAATTCAAACTCTTATTCGTTCTGTTTTACTTTCATCTCTGTGAAAGATGAAAAGCAAAACATCTTTCACGTATTTTGTGAGACCAGGAAAACATTTCAGGTACATGTGAAGTTCTCTGCAGGTGTATGAGTACCTACACCTGCAAAATGAAGAGTGCAAGGCTGCAAGATTTGTTCTACGCTAGCATACATAGATAACAAGAAAACCTCTGTCATATCATTGTACTGCGTTGTGCTACTTTACCTGTTCAGTTTAAGGAATATAATCTACATGAGAACATCCTTTATGACACTTTACTGTTTTCTATGAGTTGGGAGGAAGTTAAAGGTCAAAAAGAGAATGCGCCTTTTGACGACATGCTAAAATCATAGTGCCACCCAGTGGCCTGGCATGACAACTACAGGCATGGTAGTTTCATCTAAACTTGGAACTTTTCCCCAATCGGTATCCAAAAACACTCTGACCAGATGGGTCAGGTCTTCTCTGACACGCTTAAGGATACAACTTTACACATTTAATCTCTTTTGCACAAGAAAGTTCTTTTTTTTGCATTTTGTTATTCTACAACTAAAAAGTAGTGTATAATCGTGAAGTGTATGTTTAGTCATTGTCCGGCTGAATTGTGAAGTCAACAGATTTTCATTTCCAGCTTCCATGTCTCTAGTTATTCCCATAACATGATGCTGCCACCATCACGTTTTGGTAAATGTCTTTTTTTAAGTGATTCACTGTCAGTTCTCTAGTGCACATGATATTTTGTCTGCAAGCCAAAAAGTTCAGTTTTGGTCTCATCTGACCTGAACACCTTCTTCCTTCTTAACTTGTGACTGAAAACTGGACTTGAAAACTTGATGCATAAGTAGACTAATCAGCTACTCCTCTGACTAATGTTCTCTTCACTTCCAATCGAGGCCAATTGGTGGCATTAGATTTTATTTAGGGGTACTAGAGTGGGAGATGAGTGAATGGAAAAGTACAACACGCTTTCTGGATTTCAATACAAAAAAGCTGCACTTAGAAACCTGCAATTTTCATTGCACTTTATAATTGAGCTCTACTTTATGTCGGTCTGTCACATAAAATCCTAAAATATACCGAGCTTTATGGCTGGAGGCTGATAAAACCTGAAAAGATTTATTGTTTTTTTTTTAAAGCACCTTTCTGTTTTAGCATCAACATATCCACACATTAAGAGGACAGTTTCTCCAGATTACCGTTTTTCTGCACCATCTTTTCCTAAAGGTGTAAACTGACCTTCTGACCTTCAGCTGTTCCACAGTATCTCATCTCCCCAGACTGACAGCAGATGACAAATGACCTGTCTTCAGGGCGACAAGTAAGGGTTGCAGATATCAAAGCATAGACTGCTCTTCCTGCGATGTAACTGCTTTCACCACAAGAAAAAAAAAGCATTTGAGAGGAATGATTTTTTTTTTTATGCTTAGAGTCTTTTTAAACTTGGATCTTAAAGCTGCTGTATTGGCTAATAGACTCGCACAATTTAGTTTCAAGAGACGTATAATTTGCACTCACACTGGCTGTCTCTGGCTCTCGCTTCAAAAAAATGTCCTCCCCCCTAAAAAAAGAAAAGAAAAGACCAAGTAGAAAATCAGCAGTAAATAACAGCGGTGGTACAGTAAGGCAGGGTTTCACCCAGCACTCGGAGGTGAAGGGGGCGGGGGGGCAGGAACGCTGGCATTGGATAAAAGCCGGGGAGCCTGCTGGGATGTGTAATAAGTCTCCACACATCAGCATGTTGGTATAATAAGCTGGATCTAGAAGCTGGAGAGGAAAGCAGGAGAAACATGCCGTAACACTGCACAGTGTGTCAGACCTGCTCGCTCTCCTCCATTTGTGTTGCTCCTTTTGTCGGCGGCGCCTTCAGGCTCCACACAGCAACTGTTATTTTCCAACTACAGTCATAAATTTGCTTTGTCGTTCAGCACAAAAACTACCTCTGTGTTCTTCAAATTATCATTATTTTTTTTTACCAATTAAATTTTTTTAAGTGCATTTTATAGCAAGCTTAATCAATGTTTGATTTAATCTTTTATTAAACCGAACTATGCATTGAATACCAACTATAGGACAGGCGGTTTAAAGCTGCAGTATGAACTGTTGTGATTGTTTGTTTTTTTTTTTTTTTTACATATTTGTTAAAACTGTCACTGTGTGTTGACAGTATGAATAATCAGTGACAGAGTGGAGCTCCTCTGCTTTCTCCTGCTGTTAACTGCAGAAATGCACAACCAATGAGAGTCAGGAGGACGATACTATGGCTGTTAATCATCCTCATGTATGCGCCACTCATACCTCTGGTCCCGTCATGAATGCTAAGACCAGTCAGCATAGTCACCAACGATGATGGACAAACTGTTTTCCTGCAACTGTAAGCTGTTTCGTCACCATTAGCACACTGAGCTGTGAGTAAACAAGCATGATTGACAGCATTAAGACCCTCCTCCTGATTCTGATTGGTGTATTTCTTCATTTAGTACCGGGAGGACTAGGAGATGGCAAAAGAGTTCAACTTTTCCGCAGGTTATCTGTGTCATATTATTGTCACAACATAGTGATGGCTTTAACAAATATGTAAAAAATATATATGTATTTTTTAATGAAAGTTACATACTGCTGCTGCTTCAATCTAACTGAAACAGTGAAGATAATATTGGCAAACAAACAATTTATCATTTAAAAATAAAAGAAATAAAACACAAGTATGTGGATCAGAAAATGATTTGCTTAATAAATAATAAAAGCAGACAAAATTACAATTTATCTAAATAAGAGACACATATTTCTTTCCAAAATTAATAAGTTTATGTTTTTCTCCATTTAGTACAGTACAACCACACTTACAATATATTTTATTGGAATTTTATATGACAGAGCAACATTTAGATTTTCTTCATAACAGTGAAAAAAATCTAAAGTGAAATATGATGAATGTTTTTATGTTCAGGCACCAGCAACTCCCGACCCCATTAAGGGATAAAGGCTGCAAGAAAATGGATGGATGGGGATGGATGTTTTTATGTTCTTCTTCTGTGGTTATGTTACATTGCAGCTATTTGTTCAAAGCTACTTATCAAACATTTCAGATTTTTATCTGTAAAAATATTTCTTGAAACATTGTGTTTTTCTTTTACCTCACAGTATTGTGCTGCATTTGTGTGTCGAAAATAAAATAATTTCAATTTTGTGGTCATAATGTGAAAAAATTCAAGGGGTGTGAATGTCTTGACAAGTTAATTATACCAAACAGCAAAAAAATATTTATATTTTTTTAAATAATGATTTTAATGTCATGGCCGTAAACTTTATGAGTCAAACACAAAGAGGATTCTGGTGACCTGTGTGGTTATCGACGTTGGGATCTACAAGTTGACGTTTCCTCTAATGACTTGTTGGAATCAAAATGAAATAATGACATTTTCATGTAACTCAGCTAACACACCCTCCATATTTAACAGGAACTTTTAAATCTGCTCAAAATCTCGTAAGAAGCCACAGGAGAGAAATGTTTTCACTGACGACAATAATGTTCAGCTCTGCTGAAGAAACTTGAGTCTTCAAGAGATTTCCAGTTATCAGACAGATAGATCTGATAATTAGAATGAAGAAAAGAAACACAGAGAAATGTTCAGTTTATGATTTATAAGACAATCACAGATTATTATTTGATCCAGAGCGACTGGGAGACAAATCTTGAACACTGCTCGGGCAACAAAGGAAGTACTGATGTTATCTGGTTTTGAATTGAGACGACTGCAGGTTGTCCAGGGCTTTATGACAACATGACATCCTTTGACTTAATCTTGATAAATTGACTGAGAATCCTTTAAAATGGTAACAGTCCAAGTACAGATCCCTGTGGAACACCATCATAGATGACATGGGGTTATTTATGTACAAACTTGAATCTCTCAGATAAATATGTTTTTTTTTTTCATTTTCCTTTGATCTTGGTTATATGTTTAAATTTTCAAGTCTGTTTGCTCTGAATCATCCAGAACAAACTAACAGGATTTTCTCTCAGACTGTTTTGGGTTAGATCAGCAGTATCAACCCCAATGGGATCTGTTCTTAATAGCTTAAGGTATTTTGATGTGAGTACAGTATTTTCAATAAAATATGCAAATGTGTTGCACAATCAATACATGAAATGTCTATTGCAAAACAACTCAAAAAACAATAACAGTGTCTAAGTTCTTCTGTCTGTCAGGACAATTACAGTATTTCCTTAAAATATGATTGTTGTTTGAACATTTCTTTCTTACAGTATTACATTTAATGGTAATTTTTTTTTCTCATTTATGTAAGAAAAAAATAGGATTTGATTACAAAACCTATTAAATTAGATATAATAAATAAGCTTAGCTGCTTTCATTAACTTCACAAGATATGTTGCTTTAAAAACCAACTGAAAAAGTAGAAGAAAATGTCTTCTAAAACAGTGAAGGGACGCAAGTTAAAAAAAGAAGCTAAAATTTAAATTATAATTACAATTTAAATGGTGAAGAAAAACACTAGAAATAAAATGCAGCATAAATCTATTTCTATAAAAGCAAACAGTTAAAGTTAACTGGTCAGAGGCATTGAAAGGAGAAACTCCAGTGCAGCTGATAAGATATGAAAGTTTGGAATGCGACTGTATAAAAATGTCTCCTCCTTTACTCTAATACCCCTGAATTCAAGGCCTTTCGGTGGAATTTTGCCTGAATTGTCAAAAGCAAACGCTACCGTGATTTTATTTTCCTGGATAAACTTTACTTCTAAAACAATGCAAGACTTTTTTTTACTCTCTGTGTCTAAATGTTTGTTTCCAGAACTTCATGTTTCTGAGTGGAAATCATCAGTGTATTAAATAACTTTTTTTTATCACTAACATCACCTCCTTGAATTTTTTTCTCTTTCTAGGATTTCTCTGGGCCTTCACACATTCTACAAAAACACAGACATTTGTTATTTTGCTCAAGAGCAAAGTTCTGACTGGTTAGGACGTCAAATCGTTCAGCAGAACTAAAGGACTTCAACTGTCTCCCACTGCATATTTCTCTTATCCATTTGCATTTTTTAAAGTTTGCCTTTTGCCATTTTATGTTGGGACACTCTTTCTTTCCTTCTTTTTCTTCGAAGTACAAAAGTTCTGAAGAAAATCCTTTTATTTGGTCATTTGTAGGCTTGGATTTTCTTTTATTGAAGCATTTGCTCATAATCTCCAGACAAGTCTTTTGTCTCAGATGCTCAGAACGGGACCAACACTTAGTTCTGTTTCATTTATTTTTAGCTTTTCCTGCTAAAATGATCCCAAGCATGGTAACAGAGGGTCAAAGCGAGGGCTGAGAAGGAAAACATTTCTTATTTTTCATGTCACAAAATGGACGATTTTAGATTATTAAAAATATTTTCATTTCAATTTAAAGGTCTTCTTAAAGTTTCTTCACTACACAAAGGCCGTAAATGAACCATAACTGTTAAGAAGAAAACTGGGAACAAAATGTCTATGTATTTTCCGATAGCATACTATAACAAAATAGTTATGTAAATATATGTTTAACCATCAGTTTGAATTTAGTTACTTATTATTTGTGTGCCCTTCAGCTGTTTGACAGATTGCTGCTCTACTTTAAATGAGTTAAATGCCAGCAGTTTGCTCTCAGGGCTCCATAATGGGCCCTGGTGGCCTGTTACTGCAGCTCCGTTATTGGAAAGAAGCTGCTGGTGAATTTGATTTAAACCTAAAGGAAACACAGGATTAGATGATGAGTACATTTATGATCAATTTGAGAAATTTCCTAAGTAATTTGCATGCGCTTCAGAATAACGCAAAGGGAGATTTAGATTTATTTATTTTCTTTCTTCTTTTTTTTTTAAAGTTGAATTTTAGAAAAGGCCCACAGTCCAGGGATTCCTCTGTGACTTCAGAGAAATTAGAGTTCGAGCTTTCAATTGGAAAAAAAGAAGGAAAAAAATCCAACCTTTGAGTTTCTCTATAGATCACCGATGTTTGTCGCGGAACCACAGGCGACGCGCTTAACGTGTCTGCGCTGTTACATGTAGCCTCATTGCATAACGAGCAGGTTTTATTTTGCTCTGATTCAAAACACATAGAAAATAAATGTGCTGTCATGAAGGAGCCTGTTCTCTTAGTAAATATTGTCATATTCTCTTTAGGTTTTGCTGATCAGATTTTTTTAAATCTCCTTTACTAATTTTCTAAATAGCTATTTAAAATACTAAAATGCGAGAGAAAGAAATAGCCCAAGATATACAAAACAGAAAGAAAAAGAAAAAAAAACACGCCGGTCTTAATGCGCCGAATGTATTTATTTACCTACTTATTTATTTATGACCTCAGTCAATGTGTTGTGGATTGTGCAGCGCTGATCCCTGAAATAATTTAGTGGACAATCAGCGCCGCATCCCGCCAGTTCGGTGCTGCGTGTGATTTGTTCGCTGGGGTGACGCGCTGCAGCCAATCAGTGCAGTGCATCTCTGCGCGTGGAGAAGGAATATATGTGTGTATATATGTGTGTAAGTGTGCGCGTGTGTGTGTATGTGTGGCGGACTAGGCTGTGATGAAGAAGAGGATCCCACGCGCCAGTCCTCCGCGCGGCTTCAGTCCTGTTTACAACACCGGACGAAACGAACGTCAGGGCAGTAAAAGTTGATTTATTTATTTTTTTTATTTTTTTTCACCAGCAGAAGGAGACTTGAGAAGGATTTCTGGGAGCTCCTCGTCTGACTCCCTGCTGCTGCTGCTGCTGCTTGTTGTCTTGACCCAGCTTTCACTTGCATGACTCTACTTGACTGGACGTAATGGCTTTTCCACGCAGACGGTTACAGAAGCTTCAGCGGGGATGTAGCGGAGGACGGAGCCGCTCAGAGCCGCAGCTGTAACCGCCTCCTTCCCTCAGCAGCTCGGCTCCTCGTTCAACAGTTCGTGCTGATGAAACTGCTGAAAATCTGAGCGTCGGCGGCTGTTTATGATGCCTCCCGCCTGGAGGTAGCTCTTTTCCCCCCCTTTCTTTCTATTTTTGTTTCTTTTTTTTCGCACGGCAGCACAAGCCGTCACACCAGCGATGACTATGAGCTCTATATCGGACGCGTTAGTCTCGGCTGATCCTTCAAAGTCGGCGTTTTTGGAGTTCGGCGGCCATGGCTACCCGGGACACCAGCAGCCCCCCTCGGCCCTGACCCACAACCACTACCCGGTCCACAGCCTGCACGCTGTCGGGGGCCACGGTCAGCACGACGGGCCCTTCGCGGCCGGAGCCTCCTCGTACGGCCGCTCGCTGGGCTACCCGCCCTACCATCCTCCGGTGAGCTCGCATCATCCCGGGACTTACCTGCCCTACCAGCACGGCGGCCACGGCGGCCACGGCGGCGCGCTGGGACACACCAGGCTGGAGGAACCTGGTAGGTCCTGTGTGGAGCTTCACTGTCCATCAACATTATCACACACGCGCGCGCACAGCACATTTATTAGAAAACTAAATTCTACCTTATAAACATAAAATTGGGTTGAACATTGAAAAGTAAAAAAAAGATTCTTACAGATATAATGGGTAAAAATGTATAAATAATAAATTAAATACACTATATATTAAAACAACAACAATAATAATAATAATTATTATTATTATTATGCGCTGTATAAAGACCACCCTATAAAGTTTGACGCTTTAGCATGTTGACGTTAAGCAAGATGCCATGGATAGGACGGGATAATAATAATAATAATTATTATCTTAATAATAATAATGGTGTAGGGTAAAAGAACAAACAAAAGGCTTATTATAAACCATGACACCAGGCCGCAGTGGAGCCCAGTAATTGGATCCACACTCAGCTCGGCCACAGCGCCGCGTCTGACGGGCTTCAGGCGGGAGAAGCTCTGCGGTCCGCAGGGCCTCATATTCCTCCATCATCATCCTGTCCGTCATCTTCTACCGCTGATTGGTGGCCGGCTGCCTTCATTCCATTTAAATTAACGCCGACATAAACATTGAAAACATTAATATTGTGATTTTTATTTTTCTTTCTAGTTCTTCCACAGTCCCATGAAGAGCTGGCATGTTTATGAATGTGCCTTATATAATAACTAGGCTACTGAGTAATTCATCTGAATAATCATCAAAAGACGTTTTGTTTCCCCTCTTCAAAATTAGATGAACAATGAAAATAAAACTGTAGGTGTTTATAAATACATTTATTCTAATCTTCTTGGCGGTCAGAGGGTCTCACCGAAACCAACCAAGTCCTTCACGTTGTTTTGGTCAAATTTGAACCAACATATTGAGCATGTCTTGTGTGCAACATGTTTTCTGGCCTAAATAAACACTAGAACTGGTCAATCTGAAAAAGTTATGAATGAGACAGAAGTCCTGGGTATGCAGTGGGAAAAACCCATAAACATGAGTATTTCTGCATCTGATAAAATCCCATGACCTTGTAGCTTAAGGTGAAATTCGAAGTTAAGTAAAATGTGACATTTATTTAACTTTTCAACATATTACAGTGAAAAACAACAACAATGTATTTATGTTAATTTAATTTACATTTTGGGCTCATCAACATATTATTTTGTAAATTTCAAATATAAAATCACTAGAAATCCAAATTTATAAATAAAGATATAGGTGATTTGAAAATAGAAATATTTCCTCCTGATGTGAAAAAGTCAGTTTACCAGGATTTCATATATTTATTTGTAAGGCATTAAATGCCTGACCAAGAATCATTTGAAGTTTTCTGTGAACAAAACGTTTTTATTGATCTCTCTGTCTGTCACTGTGATCTTTAGACTCAACATAAACTAAATTAAACCAACAATTTTCTAACAAAGAAAACAAAATAATTATACACATGATGTCTATAAATGACCTAAATCCTGATAACATTGTTTCTTTGTGTCTTATGGTCTGTGCAGTATTTTCCTCTCGGTTTGAGGTTCACAGCACCAAATCAACTGTCATCCTTTCCTTTTGTATGTGATCATCAGGTCTGTGGAATTCTGAACAAAATCTGTAACCATACTGAAAAAAAGAAGTTTAAATCAAACTGAACATGATCAGCTTCAAGGTTCTCCTCTAAATGAGAAATGGAGTTGAGGATTTTTTGAGGCGGCTCTTCGTCTCTCGGTCTCCTGCCGATCGCTGCAGCAGCTCAGTTACCCAATCTGACCTCTTTTTGGGGCCTCGGCTCCAACTGTCCTCTCCTCCCACTGCAGGCGTACGGTTCACGTCATGTAAACGATCCTGAGAAAACCTGCTTAGAGTGACTTTCTAAAAGGAACACAAAGAAAAGAAGGAAAGCCCTTGCAGTTGAGCCATGTGTGTTCTCAGTATTTGTTCGGCACACGGATTTTAAGAGGATCAGCAGGATTCCTCGTGCATATGCTCTCCAAAAAATATCTGTTTTACACTCTAAACGTGCATTAGGTCATTTAAAGAGCAGAGTTTAAATCAGTGTGGCTGAATGGATGATGCTACGCTACCGTCTGGGCAAACACAAGATGACAGACTTTTTTTCTGTTTAACGTTTGGAATAAAATGATAAATATAGTTAACATCCATGTAAGAATCTGACACGTAAAGTAGGATGGATGTTTATTAAAATATAATAATGTGATGTTTGGGACTTCCATGGTATAACCTCAAGTAAAAATATCAAAAGACATAAAACAAATTTATCTCATGATATAAGTGAAAGCAACAATTACTGCTACTGCAGATAAAATAATGTTGTGACTATTACAGCTGTGATAACGTTACCATATATTTATTGTTCTTTCTGTTGAGATAAACAGTGAGTATATATAAAATCTGCCAGGGGTTACACAGCTCTGAAGGGGATTATAGCTTTTTGTCATTCTGGGCGACACTGACTGAAAAGCACAACTTTACTTAATCCTTTATGTAGCAAAAAAACACACAAGTCAATTCAGCACTTTCTCTACCACGTCATTCACAGGATTTTGAGACGAAGCGACGAGAAAAAATACGTGTGGAGCTATAAATCTTTAAAGTCTTGATATGCTGTCACAAACAGCTTATTGATGTTTGGTAAATAGAGCAGATAGAACAGACTGGAAAAAATACTATTAAAATAACGTTTTTGTGGTACTAGAGATCTTTGCACATTAACAACTGGACAGGCACAAGACATGTGAAAATAAAAGAAATACATTTTGTTTCTATAAGGCTTTTCACTTCACACACATCAAGTAAAATTACAAACACAACCCTAAATATGTAAAACAAAATCTTAACTATGTTAAAAAAATTAATAAAATAGAACAGAACTATCTCAACAGTTTAGAATATATATATATATACATATATACCACCTTTTTGATATTTTGTGAGTGTATATATATATATAAAAGATTAATAATAATAGTAATGTAATGTACAAGATTATAACATATACAATACAGTTATCAGACATAGAAATATCATACTCACGATCCCAGAGATGTGCAACCGAGTAGGATGACATTCTACATGTGTATCGAACAATAAAAAACACAACAGGCTGTTTACTAGACAGGATATCAGCGCAGAGCAGAAAAACAGATGTGAAATAACAGCAGAAATGTTACTTAGAAATGAGTAAAATCCAGCGAAAATGATGGTTCTAATGCCGGCATGTTTGGAAACGGTTCTGAGGCAAACGACCCGAGTCAGAACCGGTTTCAGAACTCAGACGTGTTCAGTGGCAGCGTGCAGCGGACACACACCGTGTGTGTCGGGTTTTAGGGAAAGATATGCAGGATCATCTCAGGTTGATGACACACAATATCATCGAGCCTGAGATGTTTTCATCAGCAATTTAGACTTTGAATTTAAATATAAGTACATTTGTGTAAACTTTATATAAGATTAAGCTGGTAATCCTTAATGTTTCCTAAATGTGTGAAAGCATAGATGTTTAATGGTTAAAATATGATATTCTATCAAGGTATAATGAAGCATACTGATTCAGTAGTGTGCTGGTTCATTACAAAGATAATGTATGTTTTTTTTATTATAGCTATATAGTTTAATGATTTAGTACAAACTTACAACAGATGTCGTCTTCAGGCAAGTTACAAAAACAGTACAGTGTGCTGAATTAATTACTCAAAGTCGATTAAAATGTTTCTAAGAAAACACGTCAGATTGCATCAAGTCACTTATTTTATGTTATTGTGCTTATAGTTTTGTGTTTAAGAAATAATAATAATAACATATTACTAACTGTATCTATATGAACGGTTGATGTTTAGTTGCTTATGTCAGTTAATTGACTTTTGAGAGAAGAGTTTTTTTCTTCCAACTACTCCTTTTCATTAAAATTGTTGTTTATGTCATTTATGAATAAATAATGGTAGACCGTTTAAAAAGCTTCATTCATTTTAGTTTGGTGACTTTTAATAAAAAAAAAGTAAATGTATTTTCAAAATTGTGAGATATTCCCATATTCTGCCGTTGTGCTTTAGTCAACGTTTCCTTTTTAGTCGTGCATTTGCGTTGTAAAGCTAAAGCTAGTTTGCGTTGTAAAGCTAAAGCTAGTTCCAGCTCTCCTTTGAAGCGAGGCATATTAAGCAAATTGCTCTCTTCCCTTTCGCCTCGCAGAACACGAGAAGCCCACAGCAGTGATAGAGAACGGCGAGGTGAGGCTGAACGGGAAGGGGAAGAAGATCCGGAAGCCCCGGACCATCTACTCCAGCCTGCAGCTCCAGGCGCTCAACCAGCGCTTCCAGCAGACGCAGTACCTCGCCCTGCCCGAGAGGGCCGACCTCGCAGCCAAGCTGGGCCTCACACAGACCCAGGTACCTGGAGACGCATGGAAAATATAGAAGCTATTATATTTGTTGTTTGTTTGCCTTCTGAAAGCACAGAAAAGGAACACGAAAGCGTTCCCCAACACGATTTTTAGGATTTTTAGACCAGCTAAATGATTCTACATCATTTATGTTTGTGAAGCTGCTCACACACTGCAAAAACACACAGTCTTACCAAGTGGGTTTAGTCCCGTTTCTAGTGGAACTGTCTTATTACACTTGAAATAAGACGAAGCCAACTTACATGTATCTTTTCAGCAATATATAGCAGGCTGTTTTTAAAAACACAATTCCTTAATATCGATGAAAAAGTTCTAGTTCCATCAGTAGATAAATTTACTTATGACAAGACAATTTACTCATGTATAAGTGACATAATCTGCTGATGGAACTAGAACTTTCTCACCAATATTAAGGATTTTCTTTTTTAAAGAAAAAGTTACTGATAGGTTACTTTTAAGTTAGTTTTGTCTTAATTCATCTGTATTAATATATCTGCACTAGCAACTAGACAAAAAGGACTTGGTGAGATTGTGTATTTTTTCCCAGTGTATTGAAGCATTTTAACACGCTCACGCAAAATAAAAAATAAAAACAAACAAAAAAACAAGATTTCCTGTATGAGCTTATATCAATCACGCCTTTAATTGTTTCTTTTGTTCACATTGAAGCGAATCAAACGCCTAAACAGGCGGTGGCACATTCCTCCACAGGTTCCTCCAGCTGGAATCAGATACTGGTTATTTTACCTACATTAAATCAACATGTTATGAGGCGTTCATTTTCCAGCGTAAGCAAACCTTGAGCTTATCTCTTAGCAGGTTTATCAGTCATTAATTTGAGTTCAGTTGATTTTGAGGTCACTGTGTTGTTTGGCTCATAACTGCAGCAGAGCTGCAGATAGGATTGTAAGGCAGGACTTGAACAGATCCAGAGACAGAAAAACAGGCAGTTAACGTCTCTGCAGACCCCACACATGCTGGACACAAGCTGTTTTCATGTTCAGGCCGACGATACAGAGCTAGCAAAAGCTAGCCGCTACGGAGGCAGTTTCTTCCCCCAGGCTGTCATTGATGAACTCAGGGTTCCACACACTAATTAAACCTTCTGCTTATGTGAAAACATAACATATACATGTTTACAGTGAAGAAAGCAATTTATTTGCTTATTTGTATTTGCTTCTATTCCAAATGTCTACATTGAGAGAAAGACAAGTAAAATTTTAAGATAGGCTTTGAAGCAGATTATTTTCCTCTTAAAGTCATGTTTTCGTTTGTAAATGCTTTTTTTTAACTCGCATATTTTTTTCTGTCAAGAAGTCAGTGAGCCAATGAACCATGTTTACTCCTCAGTTCCTTTCTTCCCCTTTTCTCTACACTAAAAAAATAACAATAAAACATTCACATGTTCCCAACACCCAGGTATAAATTAACAATCGTAATTTAAGCTACTGGACATTTGCCATATTGTGGTGCCATGTATGCTGGATTACCTGCTGTAGACGTGGCCCAGCATCAGACTCTGACTGCCTGACGCAGTCATTACTAACAAAAATGTAGAGCAGACTGAAAAATCTCTATTTAAAAAAAATATATCGTTATAATATGACATTTATTAAAACATCTATTTTTTTCATGAGCTAAAATATAGAATAAGTACCTGCTAAATTGTGCAGTAGTTTCTAGAGCAGCACTGGGAATTAATACGTCAGTCTGTCTGCATCCGGCTGCTTCATGGTTTACTTGTCCTCTGTAGCTTTAAAACGGCGTCACCTTTCCATGGCATGACTGTCCGTGTTTTCAAGAGGGAGAATATCTTTGAACTACTTTGTCCTTCTTGGAAGCCATAAAACAAAATTGCTACTGTCTTTCTGTTAGCCAGCTGAGCCACTGGGTGACTCTGAGCTTCTCTTTCATCACACGAAAACGTCTTTAAACCACAGGAACAGTTTTGTAGAATTTCTTTTGGTAGCTTAGAATTTTGAAACCAATAATAAAAATAATAAGAATTAAAAAAAACAACAACAAAATTATTAAAATAATTTAAAGAAGTTGGTGTTTGTTTGGAAGGTTCTTTGCTGCTTATTTTTAAGATATTATTCGAGAAAATATTTTTTTCTACTTCTTACTGATCACGGTTGTAAAAAATAAAAAAAACCTTGCTGCCTATGAGCCTCATATTTATCAGTATTTATAAGACCCAGATGTCCTAGAGTTTATTTAAATTCAGTGTTGAGTGATTCTCTGTCTTGATGCAGTGGAGGTCGTTTACGGTCAGCTTATCTCTCCAAAACCAGCTCCAAACGGTCAAAGGAGGAGATTAAAGTTAGTGTGAATGTAGATTATTTAGAAGTCGCTTTTCTTTACTTTGACTGGATTTGGCCACAATTGCATTTAATTGTTGAAAGATTTAAAAAGACCTGCCAGGCAGAGATTTTGTCCGTATTGTCTCATAGCTTTAATTAGAAGCTAAAGAAGATTTTTAACGTAAATAAAACAACATCTTAATGATGAGCTTCGTCTTGACACAGACCAGGCAACTTGTTGTTTTTTAATGCTGAATTGTATTTGGTAAAAAATACTACTAATAAAAAAAATAAGAAATAATAATAAACGTAGCAAGGCACTTGAAACTGAATGCTTTAGGTCATGGCTAGTAAATGACAGCCTAAATATTCCCTTTCATTTCCTGTCAAACTAGGAAGACTCTACAATGCGAAGGCCTCCAAAATGTAATTAACACACAAATTCAACATGCTGCAAATTTAGCCTTAATCTCCAGAATATTCCCAGTCTTTAAAAATGAATGATAATTCCTAAAGCGGTGAGGGGACTTTATATCTGCAGTTCTTTGTAATTAAGAGTTCCTGTAGCTCAGGGCTCTGCAACCACAAACCAGAGACGCTTTCTTGCCTTTATTGCGGCTGAATAAACGTCGTTTAGAGCCACAAATCTCACATAATCTTTTGTGAAAAGATAACATAAAAAATGTTTCAATGAATATCTATAGTTGAACATTTGTGCTCATTTTTTAAGAACAGCCATTTTAATTTGCTCAGAGGATTTAAAACTAAGAACATTGTAAAACATTTACAAAAAGATGACAGATACATTTTCTTCTATGGACTGTTGATGTTTGTAGAAAAAGATTTAAAAAAAATCAGTCTCTGAAGTAATGATGGGAAAAAAGTATTAGCCATACTTGAGTCCTTCTGTTATGAAAATTTAATGCTAGATTTATTCTATGCAAGAAACCCTTCTAAATCTGCATTTGTATCTGTATTTGTTTTTTAAACAAAATGTGCTGGTTCTTCACTTTTTCGGGGTCAAATTATTACGAGCCATTGTGGAGAGTTCATAGAGCCGCCTGTGGCTCTGGAGCCACAGCTTGCAGGCCCCTGCTCTGACTTTAACAGGCAAAATGGCAACAGCCACAAACTAAACTCTGGTTGAAAAATCCATCTGTGGAAGAGTCGGCAGTTTATGGGTGTGACTTGGTTCTTTGACAAGTAACTTCATTTAAATATTAACTCCAGTGGACACAAACAGTAACAGAGCTGTATTATTAACATAAAATAACATATTAATATATGTTATTATGTAGTCAAAAAATCACTATACATGTGGGATTTTTTTTGACACATGCTTAGGCTAACAGCTCTATCTACTGTTACACCAGATTTGTCAGTAAAAGTGAAAAATCTGGTTCTGAGCTGAGAACAGGTGTAACATTAACTCGGACTGAGTACTTCAGCTGCTATGTGATGCGTGTGTTAATGTACTGGCTACACATCACACCCTGTGTCATCAGTTGAATGGTTCTAATCCCCAGTGAATGAACAGCTACAGATATGTTTACACTGGGGGGAATTAGATGATCCATCGATTTGTCTCTGCCTGTTGTGGTAAGGAAGCTCTGGGGAGGCAGCAGTTCGCCTTTAATTTACACGTTTACTGAGGAAGTAGTCATAGAAAGTGGACTGTAACTGACATTGGCAAAGGTTTGATAGGAGTTTAACCGCCGTGCTATTAAAAGGAGTTATGGGGATTATCAAGAATACAGGCCCAGTTCTTTAGAATACTTCTTTTTTTCTTTTTAAACGTGAAATCATGCAATTATTTTGCCGCGTTTTTACATTGTGACATAAGAATGCAGTGTATGATGTGTTATCGGCGATCAGAATTTCTGAAATATGAATTAAAAATGATTAAAGGAGGAGGGCGAGGCATTCTTTGTACTAGTTTATTACGCTGCGTGGTTCACATTTACAGGGAAAAAAAGTTTCCCACTAAAATCTTCACACTGCTCAGCAACAGGCAAACAAACCAAATCTGCTCCCCTGTCACTTCAACAATGCCTGGCAACGAAGAACTAAATCAATTTTGATCACCCAGAGGGTAAAACTGGAAGAAATGAACCTCAGTTTGTAGCGACTAGCTAATCGGGCTACATCTTTGACAAGCTACTGTTTCCCTTATACAGATGTGTGTAAGATAGCTTGGCGAATTGTTAACTTGTGTCCTCTTTTTTGTGATATTTCTTCTTTAAGGCAGAAGACAAACAGTTCAACTTCAGTTATAGAGTTTTGTCTTCCAACCAAATTAATTCAAATTTCTTATCTTGCCTCAGACACCTAAATATGAACATAGATTAAGCTTTTTTGTTAAAAATCAAGTATTTCAAAACAACTAAAAAGTGACAATTGTGCAGAGTGTAAAATTTACAGTGTATAACAGTGTCAGAACTGACATTATTGTTTCATTTTGGAGAGGTGGAGAGTCTGCGCTTTCTGATTGGCTGCCTGTCACATTCAGCGACGCCCCGACCGCCAGGCTTAGCAGTTTTTCTGGGGGAAACCCTGAGTTGGTGTTTGAATGATTAAAATAAGCAGTTAAGGTTAAGGAGTCTCAAACGTTAACTTTTTTCCTTGAGTCTTGATGGGTTCACAATGCCTCAGAGTGTGTTGTGTAAGGCTGGAGGTGGAATTGGACCCACTGATAGAAACTCACAGAGCAGTTTGTTGATTGGTGTAAAGCCGATTCCATTTCAATGAACTGCACGTTTGTCATTTGCGTCCATGATCATTTTTACTGTACCAGCACAAATCTCAATCTGGATAAAGTCAAGTTTGTGACCAAAAACTTCCATACTGTGTTTTTTGTATGGAAACACAGTATGTTCTACTTGGTCTAAGTATAATTACGTTTTAAAAACTGCATTGTAAGAAAATACAAGAACAGTTAAAAGCATTATTTTTAGCTACTCTGCATGAGCGGTAATTAGTTATTCATTCCAGTATTCGCTATCACATAAGTAATGTCACCATTGTGTTAGAGAGCAGGAAATAGGGTTTGACTATACTTTTAAAACAAAATAATTAATTATTAATATATTTTCAACTGTTTTTATCATTAAGCATCAGAAATTGGTACAGTTAATTTCTCACAGGCTGCTTAATTTTCCAAACCCAGTGTGTTCCATAAAACTCCGATCTGAAACGATGGTTTAGTCTTCCTCACTCGGCTCGGCATGTTGTAGGAAATACAGTTCCTTTTAAAATAACTTACTACCTCATGTTTCCTCTCACTTCGCTGACACTGAAAAGTGCAAAACGTATCTTTAGTCTTCTTCTCTCAGTAACAACTTCCACCATAAAGATTGTTATGGTTATTGTTATGGTCACCTGGCAATTCCTATTTATGGTACGCTTACAGATCAGAAAAGGATCTGGGTTTCAATATGAGGGCTGGTTGAGCTGCCACTTGTTGGTCACCAAGGGATTTCAGAGGAGGCTCAACTCCTTCACGCTTAATTTGACCAATTGTTGGAGCAACACAGATGCATGAAAGTTGCATTCAACCAAACTGTCCTTATTTGTCATAAAATATGCACAACTAGCTTTGAGCATTCCTGTGTTTGGCCAGTACTATAGCAATAAACTGCCAATGAGTAAGACTGATCTTAATTAATCTCACAATAAATAAAAATGAGCTTCAATTTTGAATTTTGCAATTTTCGTATTTTCCATTCTGATGATTTGTATTTTCTTTTTAAAGAGCAATTAAAAGCAGTCTGACAATTGATTATGAGACATCATGATCCATTTTGCTTATGGTTTCTATTATGTGTTTATTTATTTCTATTTCATTCATTATTTTTGTCTGCTGTAGTTTAATTTGGATATTGAAAATATCTTCCTGTCCCAGTGTTAAGTGTTCTCTACGAAATTAAAGTTTATTGGTGTTCAAGAGGGCAAATTGGAAAAGGGCCTCAAAAGAGCAATATTGTCGTTTATTGCGATAATTACGTGGACAATTTATCGTCCAGTAAAATTTGTGATTGGGACAGGCTTATTAACCGTCTCATTTATTTTCAATAAACAGATCGACAGCATTTTGCTGTCTTGAGTGAGGAATAGCTACTTTATACTTAAGTGATGTGGCATTTTTATCTCTATCTTCTCTCTTTACCTCCTTGTTGTTGTTTGTGACACACAAGTAATCTGATTATTTAAACAAATTGATTTTTAGAGATGCTTAGACATGAAAAACAAACACATTACCATTTAAAAGAGCACAGCTTCTCCACCTGTGCACTTGAACCTTACATGTGCAGATCCATGAATCAGTCAATCTTAAGAAGCCTTTGTACAAACTCTTTCCTCTCCTTGTGGTCACATGGTCAACTGTAATTAGCTCAGTCTGTGAATGTTAATACTGTCTGTGTGTTATGTACCGGCCACATTCTTCTCAGTACACTTGAGCCACACAGTAACACACCAATACAAACATATGCATCTACTTAAATACATTTAGCCCGAGTGGATGCTTTCATACACGTATAAAGAAACACACACACTTGGAGATAGTGATCATACACCCCATCGCCATCCCTCCTCCATGCCATTAGGCCGCCTGCCAAACACTGACCACTTTCCACTGAAATCACAACTGTTCCCAGACGCTGCTGAGAAATGGCACGTAGCACATTTCTGATGTTTTTTTTTCTTTTTTTTTTCTCAAAAATGTATTCATCAAATGCACACACACACACACACACATTCATGTAATTGTGGTTTATGACACCATTATGACTTTTGAGGTGTTTATGGGGACAGACCTCTTTCTCTCTCTGTCTCTCTCTCTCTTTCTCGCTCTCACGCACACACACGCACACACACAAAAGCAAGCAAATTTAAAGGTTGCAAGTGAATTCCTTTTGTGATGAAGATTTTGGAATATTTTGAATTTTGTGTGATTCACTGATGGTTCTCATGCCTCTGAGCATTCCAGGTATCATTAAAGCTGTGCACTGCTCAAAATCGTATCCAGTATTTTGGTCTAGTTTCTTGTACAAAAAACTATCTTACAAGTAACTTTTCAGCAAGATAAAGAAACTTGTTTGCAGTAAATATCTCATTGATATTGATCTGACAGTGGAACAAGTACTTTTTCATCAATATTACAAAATTATTTGCTTAATATAAGCTCCTTTATCTTGCTGAAAAGTGACTTGTAAGATAGTTTTCCCTAAAAACCCTTTCTCCACTAAAAACCTAATTGTTTAGAACTGCTTTTGAAACATAATCAATGAAACGTTAATCAACATTTTGATGTGTAACGATGACACTTGACAATTGTTGATTGCATGCTCTACAACTTTGTATTTTTTTGTGTGTGTGTGTGTCTGTGTGTGTTTTATGTAAAGCACTTTACATAAACAACCTTGTTGCTGAAACGTGCTATAAATATACTTGGTTGATTTATTGATCCAATTTCAAGTACAATCAGATATCTGCACCAGAAACTAGACAAAAATACTTGCTAAGATGTTACGTTTTTGCAGTGTGGTGTTGGTAGTATTTAGTAGTTAACCTCTCCTGAACACTGTCAGTGGTCTGCTGCTTTGGGAATATGAGAACCATAATCACTACAGAAATCCTCTCACCTGAGCTGTTTTCCCTTCATAGGCTGTTGGAAAATAAACTTTCTTCACTTGCTTTAGATGTTCACTCAATGCAGTTATGATATTTAATAAACTGCTGACACTGATTAGTATCTCTTTATAATTTCAATAACCTGATTCTTATGCAAACACACAGTGAGCCTTAAAAGCAGGTTATGATGTGTTGGATTCATTTCAATGCGCAAAATGTAGAATCTGAATAATTTTTTAGATTATTTTAAAAAACAAGTTGTTTAGGATTAGATGTGCTTAAATCAAGTTGAGTCTCTATTTTTATGGAGTGGTTATTGTACTTTATGTATTTGCCATCATGCCGTTTAACTTCACAAGGACAGTGTGGTCAGCAGATACTAGGGATGTGCCGATCAGGTTTTTTCCTGCCGATACCGATACCGATCACCCCTGAAGGCCGATCGCCGATTCCGATCCCCGATCACATAATTTTTTATTTTTTTTTATTATAAACACTACTGTTACATTATGTAGAAAAAGGAACCATGAATTCACCTTAATTTAGACAAAAACTTG
>CAEGAF010167282.1:0-10458 GCA_903067075.1 Micropoecilia bifurca | reverse complement strand
AAATATCATTCAGGGGGCCATAGATAATTGATTCGCGGGCCGGATCTGGCCCGCGGGCCTTGACTTTGACATATGTGGAGTAGAACAAGGAAGTGACGTATGGAGACGTACGAAGTGACGTATGGAGACGTACGTCAACGTAGAGACGTTGGATCCGAAACGCACTGTTCAGCAACCCGAGAATGTGTTGGTGTTATGTTCAACATTGAAAACGTTTAACGCAATACCGGTGACATCCTTGACTCGACATAACACTACACCATGGTGACACCAGATAGAGATCGTTCATTTTATAGCTTTCACACAGGAGCTGTAAGTGGTTCGGTATGAAACGGGGGATAGAACAACACAGCACTTTTACATTTCAGTAATCAGAATGCAGAAATTGTTTCTGTTGTTTTAAAGGTTTATGTCAGACTGTTTTCCCATCGATACGTTTCCCGACCGACCTGCACCATAAGGGATAAAAAAAATAAAAAATAAACGAGGCCCACATTGCGCAAAACTCTGAAACAGGAGAAGCGGGAAATAAAACGGAGCGACGAACTAGATGTGAATTATGGCATAAAACTGAGAATCTGATGCTGAACAGTGAAAAATCAACACATGATGTGAAACACATGATGATTAGACGGAGCAGTGATGAGTGAATAGCTGGGCTGGGGGGGCGCTGGGCCAAAAAAGGTTGAGAAACACTGACATAAACCATCATTTTATTTCACTGACATGAGTGCCTATGCTAACATTAGAATAGAAGTGTAGCTGCTCTAGCTCTTGTAAGTAAATTGATTTTTGAAAAAAATAAAATTAAAGTTAAATTAACAGTAAAATTAATCCTAAATTCATAAGCCTTATTATGGTACTTTAAGTGATTAACTTCAGTGAAACAGCCTTTGTAAAATGGAGAGCTGCCTTTAGTTTAGTTAAATATAGCCCAGAAAAACCATGTACCTCATTATGTATCTGTAATATTAACTGCTTGCATTACACTAATAAAGTATGGAGCTACGCTCTGTGTTTTCTATGAACATTTATCAATAACCTGGGCATGACGAACGGATGGAGAAATCATCCGTAATAAGACAATAAATAGCATTATAATCTGTGCATGTGATTTTTTTTTACACAAAATAAATATAATTGCATGACATTCAGATTTTATTTCCTCTTTTTACCCATTATATATGTCAATATAAATTAATTCAGTCCATATACTTGTATTTTCTAATTAAGATTTTCTGTAGTAGTAACTGTTGTGTATACAGGCAGAGCACATGCTAAGCTACTGTAGCAATATGTTTTAATTATTGTGACCAACACTGAAGTCCAATTAGGAGCAAAGAGATGAAGAGTGCAACAGCTTCATGATGCGATTAATTCCAGTATTAAAGGGATTTCTTGGATTCTGAATTAAACTGTAGCAGTTCTTTTGTGCTGTTTGTAAACCAATCAAACTCCTACTGAAACAAGGAGAACGCTAAAAGCCCATCTGCTAAAAACCACAGAGCAAAAAAAGGAGGTCTAAAGACATGCATTCTCCAAGCAGGAGCCGGTTGGAGATTTTTCCTGCAATAGTTGAGTTAAATGATCCAGATTTTAATTGGCATTATCCTGTTGATCACAGACAGAGCGATCTTAGAGCAGCATCACGTGATCAGATGAAGGAGTACCGTTTGGGAAAGAGTCCTCCCGAGAGAGTGTCTCCTGGGTCCGATCGAGGGCCTGAGTGTTCTGTCATGGTTTTGCTATGCTTTTGGCCCACATGCAGAACATTCCCAGGAGGCACTTGAAAAAGGTAACATTTATTGAACAATCAATGAACAATGAATGTGCATCTTTGTCCGGGAGCCTGGTGAATGTGAACACTGGAAGAGGAATGGTGAGTAACTAACAGTCACTGATGATAATAAACATCATCAGTGATGTTTATTATCACTGGTGGAGAGGAGTCTGCCAGGAGAGGGGTGGGAGAGAGTGATTGGGTTCCAGGGTTCAAGTTCTTGGATGGGTGTTGAGCCAGAGTTGTGCAATACTGGGAACTGGGGATTCGTGGATTTGTGGAGAGGTCTGGCGGAAGTTGCTGGATGGCAATACCATTGGAAGGCGGACAGGTCACCAGCACAACCTTGGAGGAAGAGCAGCAAGATGTTGCCAGTCATGGGATTTGAACCAGAGATGTTCTCAGAGAGTCTTGAGAACTAGTGATGGTCCATCTGAATCCAGGCTTCGAGGGTTGTACTAGTAAAAAGGGGGCGTGTCCGATGAAGCCCCGCTTCAAGGCTTGTGTCAGCTTGCTGAAGACAAAGTGACTGGCAACAAACGAGGCCTCGCATTGGATGGGTCACCTGCTTCAGTTTGCGTGTCGGTTTTCAAAATAAAAGCGCGGTGAGCCGTGCTACATCATGGGTTGTTGTCCTTTTGGTCTCGCATCAGAGAAGAATATTTGTCTTCAGTGGCAGTGGCACAACTACACATTACTCAGGTGGATGCGAAAACATAAATCGACCCCCCGCAACCCTACCAGGGAAGGAACGCCAGGGACCAGCCTTGAAGGATGGTGAAGAGAGATTAGGGTAACCCTGGAGGTCAGCCTGGAGACCAACAGGACTCACTATGAAGCCCTGGAGATCAACAGGACTTGCTAAGAACCCTAGAGGTCAACCTGGAGACCAACAGGACTCGCTACAAAGCCACGGAAGCAGGCCGGGAGACCAACATGACTCACTAAGAACCCTAGAAGTCAGCCTGGAGACCAACAGGACTCACTACAAAGCCACGGAAGCAGGCCGGGAGACCAACAGGATTCACTATGAAGCCCTGGAGGTCAGCCTGGAGACCAACAGGACTCACTAAGAACCCTAGAGGTCAGCCTGGAGACCAACAGGACTCATTATGAAGCCCTGGAGGTCAGCCTGGAGACCAACAAGACTTGCTAAGAACCCCAGAGGTCAGCCTGGAGACCAACAGGACTCACTATGAAGCCCTGGAGGTTCACTTCTTTATTCAGAAATACCATCTTTCAACCCAATACCTTATAGTGCCTGTTTGATACATTTTCAGAAGTGTATCGCAGCAGCCTCCGATCACACGTCTGAATGGATGTTTTTTCTTCTGTGGCTGGTCTGAAACCAACTGGCTATCCTTGTGGGCTTCCTCATCAGATGGCTGCTGGTTTTCCTGTTCCACTATTTCCCTCAGCCTTTTATTCAGCATTTCCACATCAAGCTCCAAGTTGGACTCACAGGCAAACTCCAAGAGGTAGTTTGCCTGCTCCAAGACAGTGTTTTTCTGCTCCAGGTCGGTGTTTTCCTTCTTCACAGTGATGTTTTCCTCCTTCAGCGTGGGGTTTTCTTTCTCCAAGACAGTGGTTTTTTTATACAGAACCTTCCTTTCCTGCCTCAAGTTGGAGACTTTCTCAGAATAAACTCCCCCTCCAAAATGAAGTTTACCTGCTTGACGACCGAGTTTTTCTGCTGCAGGGCGGTGTTTTTCTCCTCCAGACCGGTGTTTTTTCCCTCCAGAGCCTTGCTTTCCTGCCTCAGGTTGGAGTTTTCCTTGACATTAATTATGTTTTCACTCTCCAAGAGGTAGTTCACCTGCTTGAAGACAGAATTTTCCTCCTCCCGGGCGGTGTTTTTCTCCTCCAGATTGTTGATTTTCAGCATCAGGTTGATGTTCTCCTGCTCCAGAGCCCTGAATTTCTGCTTCAGGTTGGCAATTTCCTTGTCATAATCAGTGTTTCTCTTCTCCATGGCAGTGATTATTTTCTCCAGTGTGGCTTTATCTTCTTCTAAAGTTATGTTTAGGTCAACCATCTTTTTAAATTCTTTATCTTTCTCCCGAATTAGCTTGTCTTTTTCAAATGCTGATTGTTCTAGTTTTAAAACCTCTATTTTTAACTTCTCGTTGGCTTTAATTAGTGAATGAGTCTCAAAGGACATCCTTCTGTCTCTCTGTCAAGAGAGAGACAACTTCTGTCTCTCTCTTGCTAATAATTGTTTAGCTTTTTCTTCCTCGGAATCTGAAGACAGTCTTACTGCTCTGACTCATCTAAATGTCTTTATTGTCAAATCAATCTGACATAAAAGAAAACCCAACACAACCACTGATGTTCAACATATACCAGGATTAGATTGGCTACAAATCATTTGAATAATTATAATAATTTAATAATATGACATATGGTTTCATTGATACTCCTGTTACTAAATATGAGTTTGATGAAAACTTTGTGACAATATTGCATTTAGTAATTTTTGGAAGTATGATCCAACTGAGTGACAAGGTTGTTACAGTTTCACCAGCAGATGTCACTAGTGAGTAATGAATGAAGCATCGAGTAATGAACCTTTTTGCAAAGCAAAGGGCTTGAAAGCGTCATTGCTTCATGAGGCTTCATTTGCCCATCACTATTGAGAACACAAGAAGAAACCAACACAGGACAGGGAGCAGAATCCAAAGCATCGCAGAGAACACCTTTAAATGAGATCATAGGCTTCGTTGCAAAAATCCAAAAAGCTCAGGGAACACAGAGAGAACACTGGGAGGTATAGAGCACCATGCATTGCTAACATTCAGTAACCAGAGAACTGGAAACTGGCTCCCCTTAAGCTCTGGCTGATGAAGCAGATGACTTGCAGGTGTGAGTAATTAGCTCCTCAGGTCCACCATCCAGGGAGCAGAAACCTCCTGGCTCCCTCTGGTGGACGCCTGTAGGATCTGAATGAAACATCCACACAGAACCCATAGCCCAGCTTCCCAACCAACAGTTTTTAGGAAGGTCATGCTCTTTTTTGTCCCTGTTTAATATTTAATGTTACCAAATAAACTTAGCTAAGCTAACCTAGCTAAAATAACAGTGTCTGAAGCCATAATGGAAGGATGTGATCTCTATTTAATCATATTCCCAACTTTTAACAAAAATGAGAGACGTTAGCGACCAACTACATAAAACTGTTTCTGGGTAAATTAGGAATGACTGCAAGTTATGCGGTCTTCAAGTCAGCACTTTAATCTGAGAATGACATCAAGTCCAACTTAAATGTGATTCCAATTCCAAGGAATCCTCTACTAGTAGCAATGCAGGTGGTAAGCAATAAATTTTCTTCTATTTTTATTTTTATTTTAAACACTGCAGCAACATGCTCACTAAAGTAGGGTTGTTTGTATTTTGTGCATATTTTCACGGCAGCCATTTTCGATTTCAGGATCAGAAACCTCCTGTTTTCCAACTTTTCCACTGGATTTTTTTATGCCACAGATCTGTTTTGAAAAGTTTTCCAACTTTTTCCCACTAATTTTTAACTTGAACTTCAAAATTGTTACTTGAACTTCTAAAGTAGCACATTTTACAACAACAAACTGATTTAAAGTCCTGCTTCACTGTTTCAAACTGTTGGTCCTTAGGGTGGCATTTGAAAACCTTCTGTGTAACAGAAGGTTTTCAAGCTCAACAGTCAAATTTCTTCATTGTGAAATTACAGACATTTTCACCTTTTACATCTGATATCATAACTTAATAAAACATTAATGGACTATTTTAGCATATGCAGCATCATGTCCACATGCAAAAAAAAGAGACAGAGCACAACCAATAATCACATTTAAATAGTTTGCAGACTTCTATTTTGTGATTTTGACTCTTCAGTCTCTCTGGAGTTTGCCGAGACGACGCAAGGCATCTTCAACAATGTCCAGCTCATGCCGGATGTCTTTCACCATGTTGTTGATGTTGGAGGTGTCCCTCAGAACGTCCACACTCTGTGTGTAGGGGTTGTAGTTCACTGTGAATGGACGCTTAAGAGTTTTGGCAAACTCCCTGCAGGCAAAGCACAGCAGTTTATTATCAGCCAGGTTGGGATTCAGACGTAATTTGGAATAGAAAGGAAAACATGAAAGATTTGAATCGTATCATTTCTAATCAGGCCTGGTTGCTTTTTGACCATTGTAAAATCATCTCAGAAATATCCTAGCATCTAATAAAATGCCACTTCAGAAATATTACGCCTGAATCAGACAGTTCTTATAATGGAAGTCTGTTTGTTTTTTGCTGGTTAGACCAAGATGGTCTACGATGTGTAACAGTGACCTTCTGCTGGTCAAGGCAGCAGCACAGCCCTAGCTGACTTTACAGGTAAACCTGATCAGAAGTGTGCAGGCCAAAGAAACTATCACAAAAGTTTTCCTACAAAGGTTTTTATGCATTTCTCTTAACCAACAGACAAACCTCTGCAGTGCTGGTAGACTAAAAAAACCAGCTCAACAGATCAACCACTGAGGTTTAGTTCACAACAAACCTTTCAGGCCATTAAAAAGACAAAGATAGCCATACAATATTTATTATTCATTCAAGGCTATAGTTCACAGACTATAATTTGCAAACATCAACTTTTATCACAGTCAAGCACCTTTCAAAAACTACCTTTCTGGTGGCTGTTTATAAGTGCAGCTCAACAAGTGGAAATCCAAATCCAGAGCTGATAACTTTCTAGT
The DNA here is from genome assembly GCA_903067075.1 of Micropoecilia bifurca. Classification (NCBI taxonomy): domain Eukaryota; kingdom Metazoa; phylum Chordata; class Actinopteri; order Cyprinodontiformes; family Poeciliidae; genus Micropoecilia; species Micropoecilia bifurca. Next base: position 3,966 of record CAEGAF010167282.1, on the reverse strand, counting down.
GGACAACAGTAGAGAGCTCTCTCTGATGTAAAGAGGTCAATTGATCTTTTTTGGCATCTCTCTTAATTGATCTTGTGGTTTAGTTGTCTGCAGCAGCATGGAGTCAGTCCAAGCTTGAGCTCCAGGTCTCTCCCTGCCTGGTGGCTCCACTCTATGGAGAACCAAAACCAACAAAATATAAACAAAAGAATAAATATATAAATAAAAGAATAAATATATATATTGATCAGAAATAAAAGCATAAATGTTTTTTGTAGGACCAAAACTGACATAATAAGAAATAATAGAATATAAAAATAAAAGAATAAATATATAAATAAAGGAATAAATAAAAACATAAATATATATTCTGATAAGAAATAAAAGCATACATTTAGTTTTTCCTTTTCCTTACACATGAGTTTCCGTCAAGTAATGTATATATTTTCTTTTTCATTTCCCCTAAACATTGCGGTTTGGTCTAGAAAAATATATATTTTGCTTAGTCTTTTTATTTGCTTCTCCCTTTTCTGCTTGGTCTTTTTGAAACCTTCACATTACTTTTAATTACGATTTCACAGTTGAAAAGTTACATAAAAGCCAAAACAGACACACATTGGTAAATGGACTGAACTTATATAGCGCTTTATCGGATAATTTTTGACCACTCAAAGCGCCACATTCACCCATTTGCACTCACAAACGCTCACACATTTATACACCGATACACAGCTCGGTAGGCAACTTGGGGTTGAGTGCCTTGCCCAGGGGCACATTGACACATGGCAGGAGGACGCTGGAATTGAACCTGCAACCTTCTGATTACTTGATGACTACTCTACCTACACAGCTACAGTCGCCCATTAGGGTGACATAGACAAATTACACTTTTTTTAAGTGGCGAGTCCTATTATTCCAAACATTTAGCAAAATATAACAAACAGGACTGAAATATTTTAGGGGTTTTAAGCTAAAAGTTTATGAATACATGTATACTTTTCTGTAGGAATCAGTTTGGGTGTAACAATGAATTTTTCTGGGGCGACCCTGGAAGGTAAAGCAGGTGATTTATGTATGTTTGTACACGAATCATCTGGAGGAGGGAACTGAAAATAAAACTTTAGTGTCTGAAAGAGGAAATATTTTATGACAACTGTATGCAAAAGAAACCAGGAATTTGTCAAGAAGCTGCAATCAGCTGCTGTTAAAACAACACGAATGTAAACCACTGTGTCTTTGTGTTTGTTAGCTTGTTATTTTTTGTTAAACTTGAAATATATCCTGTGTGAAAATGTGTAAATATATTTGCCTTCAGGAAAACTGCAGAAAGAGTTTATAGATGAGACAGTTTTCTAAGGTGAGTTATGTCTGATAAATCAAAGAGCAACCAACTGCCTTCAGAAATAGTAATAATTAAATTAAATTAATGTACTCCATGCATCTGCCTTTCTTGATTTGGGTCCTGAATTAACACCACTAACATCATGTCAGTTCAGAGCAGGTGGATAAAAAAAAGCCCAAAAGACCTTCCAGTTGTAATTACTGCTATATATAAAACACAAGGCACAAATATATTTATTTGTTTTAAAAACTGTTTTCCTTCTACCTTGGTATGTTGGTATTCCTTTACTTGCCTCATTTTCTTCTTGGCTTCTTCAAAACTTTCAGCCACAAAGTAAACGTCTTGAAACGTGGTTATCATGCACTCCTGGTTGCAGGTAACCACGGGATCAAACGGGCGGATGTTGGCCTCCCCAGACAGAGCATGCTGAGACCAGACAGATTCTTTATCAGGTCAGAAATCTAAACCTACACTTCATGTACTAACTGTACAGAAATATTTGCTAGGAACACTTAATCAGGAAAATATTATTTTTAAAAAGTTGAGCCAATGCAGCATCTGCTTTTAAACGTCACCTTGAGTTCACTAGCGGAGGAGAGGAGTCCAGCTCCATAGGCTCTCAGGCCTCCCTCCTGCTTACACAGGCCGAACTCCACCGTGAAGAAATAACACTACAACACCAGAGAACAGAACATGCAAATAAATGTAAAATCGCACTAAAATGGGTAGAACAGCAGTACAAGTCCTTAATGTCACGAGATATGGGCTAGAAATGGGCTAGAAACACAGTTTATATTCTCACTGTGGCAAGTTTCTGCACGTCTTCATCTGAGGCGCCAAGTGATGCTAAACCAAGCTCTTGGGAGAACTGAGCGAAGCTGGGTTCTGCTAGCAAAGGAACATGACCCAACACCTCGTGGCATGTGTCCCTGTATGAAACATGGATAGACAAACATTTTGCACCATAACAGATAAGATAGGAGTTAAAAACTCATTGTGTGTATGTGTGTGTATGTGTGTACTCACGGTTCAGGTGTGTACAAAGGCTCTGAGCCATGACGGACATACTGAGTACAGTGGAACACCCTGAAAGCGAGCCCTGCTAGGAAATCTCTTGGAGAGAGGTAACCTGCTACCGGCCGGATGCTGAAACCTGAGCGCTCTGTTTGTACACACAAATATACAGAAATACACAAAAGCACACAGAAAAAGACAGAAACACAAACACTTACTAAATACAAGAGGAGATGAAAAACAGAAGAGAACTTGCAAGTTCATATAGGAAAACAAATAGGAGAACATTTTTAAAAACATTGTTTTAGTTAATACTGTAAGCATGAAGAAATATTATTGGAAGGAAAGAAAATTAAACTAGAAACATGTTAACATGTTGCAAAAAATAGCAATGATCTCAAAATATAGACAATGAAAAAATGAAGAAAAAAATGCTACATTTGGTAATTACTTCTAGTGTTATGTACTTATAAAATATTCAGACAAATTCTGTGTGATTTTGTCTGAATCACAGTCAAAATCATTTAAACTGAATGAGCTTCAGTTTAAAGGGTTAATTTCCCCAAATCTCGCCTGTCACAACGCTGTCACTGATTTGTGACTAATGTAGTCATGCACCTTCCTGTAATTTAACTCTTGTTCGTTACTCACTTGTTTTGGTAAAACTATTTTGATAGCATGTTAAATCTACTTCTACATCCTCCCCCCATGTCACCATATTCAACCTCCCAGTTGACTATAAGCGGTTCACCGCTAATCACTTAGATATTTCTGCTTACAGTTCTTCCTTACTGGCAGGGCGCCATCTTCTTTTTTGCTGGAAATCTACTAAAGCGCCCTCTAGCAGTCAGTGGCTCATTGACACCATGTCTATTTTAAAACTAGAGAAGACTAGATATTCAGTGAAAGGCAATTCAGATAAATTCTGGCGCCCTTCGTTGACGTTCTTTCACTCTCTTCAGTCTCTGCTCCCTGTTTGAGTTGATGACTCCCTATCCCTACTTTTTTTTTCTCTATATGTTTTATTTTACTTTGTTATTTAATCTTTTCACTGTAAGCGTACATATTTTATCTCGCTCAGTTATGTAAAAAAAATAATATATATAATATGTATATCAGTGATATATAGATATATCACTGATATACATATATATATATCAGTGATATCGGTATATCAGTGAGGTTCATGTCTGGTGAGGCTCTGACTTATGACTTAAACACCATTCATATTATTGGACCTACGGAAATTTCGCGCATGCAAACAACGCTGGGGGACAAAACCACTAATCTTTTACATGTCATCCATAGCCGCATTAACTCAGTGAAACTTAAAAATGTAGGTATTAATTTCGTGCTATGATCCACAGCAAAGTGATCTGTATTCGCCAAGCTACGCAGACTCGTTGCCATAGCAACTGACAACAATCAACTTCATGTTTTAGGATTTAACACCAAAAAACATTCAAGAATTTTGCACACAGAACAGAACATTTAGTTTGTTGTAGTACGTTTTAGGCTTAATGTTTTATTAATAAATAATTGCTGTAGTAGATCAGTTACCGCTTCTACTTTACTGAATTATTTAAACATTAACTGTAGCCCACAAAACGCACATTTAATTAAAAAAACTA
>CAEGAF010167271.1:0-11701 GCA_903067075.1 Micropoecilia bifurca | reverse complement strand
CACACACACACACACACACACACACACACACACACACACACACACACACACACACACACACACACACACACACGCACGCACACACATTGTGGAGTCATTGAAATTGAGTAGTCTGACTGAGCCCTGTGTGGGCTCAGTGACAGCGTTGATTAAACATTAAGCAAGAGATATAATGCCATTTTACCACTGTGACTTACCCAGCCCCTTTGTACTATCATTTCATCTTTGCCCTTGAACTCAAACACATCGCAGGCTGACAGGATAGAAAGAATAATGATAATGAATTATGCATAAATAAGAACTTGAATTTGTCTTTATTCAACTTTGGAAACTTGGTGCATTTGAGGACCCCTGAGTGTTATTTGTCATTCTGCAGACAGGAAACATTTGAGTCGTTACCTTTGAAAAAATGCCTCCGGATTTCCAGCAAAATGAATGGTTTTTCACAGCCTTCTTAGTGCCTTTCCGAGTCCACCATATTACTAATGGGCACAAAGGTAAAGAAGCAGAGAATTTAAACAATTTGTTTGTTGTGGAAGTTTTTACCTCCTTTTATTGTGTCTTAAAAGTGCTGGCTAAAATCAATCAGTCTATATGTACCACATTGCCAAAACTATTGGGTCACTTGACTTTCCAAACACATTAACTCTGATGACACCTAATTACTAACAGAAAGGCTTTAATGTAACATGGTTCATCCTTTGCAGTTACCTATTCTGGCAATGCTGTTCAAAAGGTTTGCAAGTGTTTCATTGCAATATGTGACAACACTTTCAGGTTAGGTCTGTTGCACCAAACCATGTCTCCATGTCTTTGTAGATCTTCCTTGTAGACTGGTTTGTATTCAGGTTAGAACCAGATGATGCCATCTAAATCCTGTAATGTTTAATTATACAGAAGTGATAAAAGTTCCTTTCACTGGAACTAAGGTGATGAGGCAACTCCAAAGGCAGCATGCTTTGCACAACTGCGTCAGACATTAAGCATTGCACTCGGTGACGTAAGGCTTAGATTCAGCTGCTCTGACAAGGGTCTAAATGGGTTTCGTTCTGAGTTTCCCTAAGTGCATTTCTTGAGTTACTCTGAAGGCCACATGTAATATAAAGGATCTGAAAGCATTATCTCATGACTCAGTCCATGTGCCTCAGCATCTGCTGCTAATCCCACTCTGGTTTTAGATGGCCTTCAACATCATGCATGAGTTGTTGTCATCCCCAACTTCTTCAACATAGTTTTGAAACCACCAACAGTCGGCAGCAGAAAATATAGTTAATGAGGAAATTTCATGACTGGATGTCTTGCGGAGGTGGAATCCTGTGATGGATTTCACCAAGTCATTGAGAAGCAGGATGCATGTCTAGATTTTCTACACCCATAACTGATGTGACTGGAACTCCTGAATTCAAATACATGGATTAGTGAATGAATACTTTTTGGGAAATTCCAGCTGATTGCAACATGTCTTTGATATATTTTTGTCTTTCATCCTGCAAACTGTGTGTGGAGCTTTTATGCAAAGACTTTTAGTCTGATTTCTGCATGCTTGCTCTCGGTTTTGACACAACTTATTGTAATTTGTAACACCTACATTTCATGATTTGGATGGGTGAAAGTATACTTTTTGCAACATTTAGTCGTTCACGTTTGTTTTTCACAAATCAAAGCTTTTCAGTTCAATGTGGTGCTTTGAACTGAACTCTGTGGTGCAGAGAGACATATGAGTCCAGTTGCAATTCATAGCTATCAATAACAGCACATTAAGTGAGATACATTGTAGCAAGTGATCAAAAGAAAAAAAAAAAGTTTAGAACACAAAAGTCAATTCGAGCACAAATCACAAAAGTAAGTCCTCTAAATTATTTATATTTATTCATGCGGTCTCTATCAAGTGTGTCCCACTGAATGTCCATATCATTAAAACTGCAGCGCTGCACGTCACATGACTAACTGAGGTCATACTAGTTGAATGTGTAGTTTTCCAGAGCTGAAGCTCACATGCAAATCTATATTTCCTGGGGAATGTAAAAATATTTTCATCAGCTCAAGTTCTGAAGATGATCACTCTTCTTACACCCATTTGCATCCATGTTTGCATCCATCATTGCTTATGGATCACTAGAGGCATATTTCTGGCTTACATCTGCACCACTCCTGCTGTTTGACCTTTGCCAAGTTTAACTCCAGTTTAGTTGTCTAAATGTCTAAATGAAAGGCTTTAGGTTCCACACCACAGCTTGTCAAGGGCTCTGGTGCTAAAGGTCAAGAGTAAAAAGGTATTCCTCCAGTTTTTTAAAACCTAAAAGAATCATCTTTAAACATTTACTATAATGTTTTATATCTACTCAGGTGTTTGCTATGTGGAGATAACTGTGGTTTTGGCCTGCTGTTTTATATGTATTTGTATGAATTTCTGCATTGGAAATTTGTAACTTCTACAGTCCTGTTTTTTATTTTAATTAAAATTCACCAGTTTGGTAAAATAAGGAAAAAAGCTTTGCTTAAAGAAAGACAAACAATAATAAAGACATTGCAGTACACTTTTGTAATTATGTTTCATCAGTTGATCTCCAAGTTCTGTAAGATGGCAGCATAACAGGAAATAAAAACTCTGTAAATGAAGTGGTATATACTCAGAAAAGGATTTGCAGACAAAATAAATTCTTAGTGACTGTTATTTTGTCCCTGACTTCTCCGATCCAGCACGTTGCAGCTATATTTAGCAAACATACTTCATACATGTCTGTTTCTATGGTTTTCAATAATGCTAGAAGCATGAACTCTAGATCAAGTCAGACAATCAGGAAAAATTGCACTGTTATGCTCTGAGATATTCATAGCTTTATTTCTGTCTAGGTGACACACTTATCACTTTCATTTTGGGCGAGATATTGCTCTCTGGATGTGTGTAATTTTCTCTGCAAGCCTCCACGTTTCCTGGAGATCTTATCATCATCCCGTGCCCTTAGATATTATGAACTTTTGAGTGTGATATGAAAGGTGGTTTTGTATGTAACTCATATAGGTATAGTGGATAACCTGAGAAGCATTTTTTTTCTTACCAATTTTTGCCTGATGTGTTGCTACAAGTTATTTCTGTCAAATATTGCTGGATGAAATGTGACTCAGAGATACTGAGTTATTATTATATTTGCTGCTCCATACAGTGTAATGGATTATCTTAGGCGGCAGTCAACTGACCTGCCAAACTTTCCCACCAAGCTTTGGGCAAGAAATGTAAATCAGTTTGCATGCAAATGTTTAGATATTGCCTTTGTTTTGTCTAGATCTTTATTTTAACTTTCAGGTATAGGAATCTGTGAAGTGGAGCCAAATTGTTAGAAACATAATTTTCTGATTTATGACAGCATTTACATAGGATTGGATTCATATAATATATAATATCCAATCAGAGAATAATAAAAAAAACAGCATTTGTTTTTCTCATTTTTACATGTTTACCAATTTCCTTTTGGCTGAGATATTGTTCATGGATTAACATAATTTTCTCTGCAAGATAAAATACAAAACTTATTTTAATGAAAGCCTCCTGAATAACATAATAAACCTTTAACCATTAAATATCTAGTTATGCAACATGACAATGAGAACTGAACATCAGATATGCTGTAGTTTAAAAAGTACACTTGGCATTTAAATGCACTTGGCACTTTGCATGCCATACTATGGATTCTACAGGAGAACCCTACTGCTTTCCATTGTATTCTGCTTGTTCATTATTGCTGCAACTCTGGTAAACTCCAAGTTCTTCTCAGGCCAGAAGCAACATTTAGCTTTTTCAGCAAGATTCAGGTCTGGACCCAGAGAGACATGCCATTCAGAAGGAGCCATTTGAAATGCATTATAACCAAGTTCCCATACAACCCATTTCCTTTGTTGAAATGATGCATCTTACAATAAATATTAAACAGTATGAATGCTTATTTGTTTCCTCTTCAATAGAGTCCAATTTGTGAGCAAAAAGCCTTGATAAATTGTGCGGCAGAGTTGAGAATGTGGGCTGAACTCATTAAAAGCTTGCCAGATCCTCTGCCAATGCCAAACAGCTTTTGGAAGAGGTGTGATCATGTGGAGCAGCATCTCCTTTACTGGAAAAACAAGGCCTGTCATCAATGGAAGCCATTTCAGTGCAGAGAGGGATGAAGCGCTACGACAAGCTGTAACCCCACATGTCCACTTGTCGGCACTGGATTACAAAACTCTACCACAGAGTTTGGTTTATCAAAGTAAACGTCCAGAATTTGGTACTGGAGAGGATGGAGTGGCTTGTCCACAGTCCTGACTTGACGGACTTAAAAAAAGAAGCCCTATTAAAATTAAGAAATTCTTAAGAGGTCTTGGCATTAGTTTAGTTTCAGAATTTTATGCTTTCATTTTCATTCCTGAGATTTTCTGATACTTAATGCCGTACTTCAGAACAGCTATGGTGCTGTTTTGCAAACAAGAGGATATATAGTTGTACAGCAGCCTCTCATGATGTTAAACCACAAAGGTCCTATATTGGGAGGACGCTGTTGATGGCATTGCGACGTGTACAAGGAAAATGTTTAGTCTTTATTTCTGTTCTTGCAGAACTCATGCCAAAAGATTATAGTAAGAAATAGATCTACTCTGAGTCCAAAAAATGTTTCAGCATTAAATTTCTCCCACATTTAGGCACAACAAAATAATGTCAGCTCAACGTTGGGTTGAATAAGCACCGGGATCTAAGAGCAAAAAGATCCAAATGGGCCCACCTCATCATAAAGCAGCACAGTATTAGGCTTACCCTTCCAACCTCTCTACTTTATCCCTCTTGCTCTACCTGCTGCCACTCAGCGTTTTATATACATGCAGAATGAAAGCTTGTTAAGCAGTGGCAGCCAGGTTGCATGTGACTTAATTTGAAAAAGAACTGACAAAAAAAACCATTGTGAAAGAAAAAGAGCAATTTTGAAAAATAAGTAACAAAGCTGTGCAAAATAATAAGTAAACTTCATAACCTCCCAAGTAAAACCAATGATGCAGCTGACATCATGTCTAACAATGTCTAACAACATTTACTTTATCAGATAAATTTATCTGCCCTTTAATTAAAAGGCAGTGATTCATTGCGTACATAAACATTTTATGATTTACAGATACAGAATAATTAACCTCTTTGCCGGTTTCACAAAATTATGCCGAATTACAACATAAAAATTATAATAGGAAGAAAACTAGAAATACATTTAATTACAAGCAACTACAGCATTAGATATTTTACAAAACATGTCAATAGTTATGAAAAATAACTAATTGTGGTCATTATCACTACTTTTTACAAACAAGTTTTACTAAAACATTGCATGTAAGCTCTGTCTTCTATTAGCTTATTTCCTTAACATATACAGATTAAAAAGTCAAGTTTAAATAACTATTATATTGCCAAATCCCTAAATTTAAAGTGAAACATGAACTTTTCTACCCAGTGATAAGATTTCTCTGTTCTCAATGCTGCTTCAATCTATGGTGAAGTTCCAGTGAAGTTTATTTAAATTGCTTGTGCACAAGCAGGTCTTCTGAATCCAAGTGGTACTTGATGAAGGTGCCATAATCCTCAATGAGAGGAATAATTATCACTACAACACATACATAAGCCTTTTATTAGATTAAAGCCCACTTAAATAGACTTCTATCAAGAGAGAGCAGTGGCTTAATGTAATTGGCTACAAGGCAACATGTGGAGAAAAGTATCAGAGAAAATATTCAGCAGACTTATAAGCCCGGCTCGATCACAGCCCCCCTTCATCTTCCCATGAAGCTTTATTTGACCACTTTTATCACTTCTGTCCTGTGATCTCACAAGTGTGTCATATAAATGGCTGCCACGTTCTGTTTATTTTTCCAATCCATAATACATAGGGTATCTAAATCCTGCTGGCATGTGCAGGAAACAGAGAGGGAGAGAGAGAGAGAGAGAGAGAGAGAGAGAGAGAGAGAGAGAGAGAGAGAGAGAGAGAGAGAGAGAGAGAGAGAGAGAAAGAGAAGGCAGCTTGCTAATGGTGTGAGGCATAAAGGCTCAGAACAAAGTGGCAGAAATACATACACATAAGCCACGAAGACCCAAAGAGGCCACGCACTGTGGTCTGCTGGTTTGAGAGGTGGCTGCTTAAAAAAGGCTTTAGGCAGAGTTTGATCTCCTTATGTTTGAGAAATATTTAGGATCAGCTGGCCAAGTGTTGCCTCATACACACCTGACTGCAAGGTCACCCAAAATTGCATTATAATTCAGTTCCCCAGAGGAAACAAATTGATCTGCAGCGTAACCTTTATCTATTTTTATCCAACACCAGGTCTCCTCTTTGTTTTACTGGAGATTTAGCCTGTCAACAACATCCCCTGTGCTGTTACTCATTCATTTCTTCTGCATATCCTTGAGCCTGTTTCATTAACAGGTACAATGTATATGACAAAAAATACACAGCAGGATGAATATGTTAGACCTAGCATTTACAACCCCCGCGGTCTGTATTTAACAGGGATTTATAGTTTACAGCTGGTGAATGTCATGAGTAGTGCAGCACTTAAATCTGGGCTGAATAAAGTCAATGCAAACAACACGACTTCCTGGTTTTTAAATGCATGCTTTCAGGTAAGAGCAAAGATAATACCAAGCATTTCGACATTTTGTGTTACATTTCCTTAAAAGCACTAAACAAATTTGTACAGAAACAAATTAATAAAAGAATACTAGTAAATAGATGAGGAAGTCAACAAACTCTAGGTTCAAGAAAAAAGAAAACATGTTAATCAACATTTTCCAAATGTTGTACTTTGTTAGTCGGCCACTTGGGGCAGGCTTTAGAGGTAATACAATTCCAACCAATATGTATATTTTCCTTTTCCCTACAGAACTTCAATTTTCAATAATTTCACCAAAGTTTTCAGAATGAAAAATTAAGTTGTTTTAGCAGAGTTGATCCTGTATTAAGTTATGTTGGTCTATTATTTTGTCTCTATTTATGTTGGTCAGTTACAATCAAGATGTACAGTAGAGTAGATGTTGATGATCTTATGGCCCAAATGGAAAATATTCCAGTCACTCTTGTTCAACAGATGTAATCGCTCTCTTAACTCTTGATGAAACTTTTATGTTTAAAAGCTGCAACAGCTTTAAAGTGGAAAAAAGCAACACACAGCACTTAATCACTTTTACTTTGGTCTTTATCAGTGTTTTGATAGTGGCCTAATAATAATAATTATCTCTCTCTGACAATCTTTTCAAATATTGTTTTTTCAACTTTTGGAGCAATGAAGATTAGAAGCAAAAACAAACACTCTTTGCCCTCGGATCTCCAAATGGCACAAATGTTAAAGTGCAAAAAAAAATAAATAAATAAAATTTTTGTCTTTACTTATATGTACTGTATATATTTACTGACAACTGTATTAGGTTTAGAAGTGCAGGACTAGCTGCCTGCAAGATGTTTTCATGAACAAAATGGCCAAATGAAGTCAAAAGACTGCAGATGCTGACAAATGAGGAGATCAAGATAGACGGACAAAAGTATGGCAGAGTCTCTTCGTTTATGGAACACCCTGGGATTTCCTTACTTTTCAATCTGCATGGAGATTTCCAATCACCCACTCATTGCCTCTACCTCTTCTTATTCCTCCTCTTACCTGGAAGGTTCCTCCGTTGTCAGACATCCATTCATCTACCAATCTCTCATGTCCCTTAAATTAATTCTGACTTGTGCTTATGTACTCCTCAGAAAACCCGTCCTCACTCTCCCCAGACTTCAAGAATGCTGTAGCAGTTTCTCTAGAGAATTAGTCTTCTTGTGGCTGTCTCCTGGAGAAATGAACAGATAGACAACACTACAAACTCGCCTCACTAGAAAAAGCACATGCATAAACATGCTAAACCACACGTCCAATAGGAGAGAGAGGACAGAGAGGTCTCTCCCTTGATAAAGAAAACATGAAGACAATTAAATATTTTCTCAATCACATTCGTTCCAGTCCTTTATATATTTGCCAAAAGACCAAGATAGCTTTTGTGGTCTTCAGTATTTTTATTGACATACATTCCGAAGGTAATAGAACCATGTCCCATTTGAAATTTTATGAAATGGAACAATATGGCTTGAGCTAATTTCAGGAGAGTTGTCATACCTAAAACTAGTTTTGGTATGACAACCCAAAACTAGTTTTAGGTTGAAGGTAAAAGGAAAGATTATTTTGTGTTCCTGGAAATGTTATTAATGCCAGGATTACAGTCCATGAAGAATATGTGGTTATAATGGGAATGAGTGGGATCAAAAAGTGTACACAAAGTGGATGTTTTCTTTAGATCCCTCACAATCAGAAGATGTACCAGATATTAGTTGACCAATACACTCTGGAAGGTGCTGTTCTCCTGGCAACTGCCGAAACCGGACTGGTCCATCGGATTGCCAGACAGAGAGGTATGAATGATCACTCCAAAGAGCACATTTCTGTGGCTGTAGAGTCCAGTGGCAGAGTGCTTTACACCACTGCAGCCAATAATTTGTGTTGCACTTGGCAGGGGGAGGTTTACAGGCAGTTTTTCTGCCATGGAAACCCATTTAATAAAGCTTTCTACACACTATTTCACTATCTGAATATCACATAAAGACAAGGGGTCTGCAGCTACTGACTCAGAAAGTCAGTGTGCCAGCTTGTTCACAAAGTTAGTATACCAGTCCCAGGTTCCCAGGTTCGCCCCCACAAAGGTACGTCAGGGCGAAGGAACACAGAAAACATATGTTTTATGCTACAAATATTATCACTTTGATCAAAGCCATAATAAGGACAATCCAGTCTCTTCCATAATAAGAGCAAAGTGACATACTCAAATTTTGTTTTGTTTAAAATTATGGCATTCTTTTGACTTGACACGACTTTCATTTTGGACATTAGGGGATTCTTGTCCTAACTTGCATTTTGAGTGTGACTAATATTTGACCACTGCATGAAATCGTGTGTTTTGAGTTTGCAATATTAGCTGCCATGTCAAATGTCTCATACGAGGGACTTTGGAGGATTAAAAACAAAATCCCTAGTTTCTTTATACGCTAGATGCAAGCCTGCCAGACAACACACCCTGCAGTTAACTGTTTGGCTTCTCCTTTACTCATCTGTGCTCATATGTATGCAATACCCCATTAATATTTCAGCCTTTAACCCAAAGCTAGACAATATCAGAGGAACATGAATGTCATCTGTTTCAGAAAGATTATTAAAAGAAATAAAAATGTGTCTGGCTCCCTCAAAAATGTCTCTCAGCAAACATTAAAAATGCCATTCTTTTGTTTTCTGGGCTTTTACTTGAGTTTTTTTTTATTACTACTTTATTTAAAATTCGTGACTGGGAGCAGTTTTATACACAGGCTGCTGTTCAGAAAGCATGTCTCCTCCTGGTCTCCTGTTGGTTATGCAAAGCAAAGCAAAGGTAAACAGGTGCCTGTTTTGAGATTATGCAGTGAAAATGCACAATTTAGGGCTGAGCTTCACACTTCTCTACCTTTCTGCCAAGTTCACTTAAGCTATGAACTATATGTGGTTTTTATTCCACACATCAACTGTATCATGCGTTGCCCGTCTTGTCTTGATTCTCGTCTCTGATCCCAGATTTGTCCAGGGGCATTATCTGTGATAAAACTTTAAAACTCCCGTGAAAGGATGGTTGGAGGCAATGCAAGATCAAAGGTTCTCCTTCTAATATATGTTGTTAAGAAATGCAAGGATCCAGGTGAGTTACTGGCTGGTCTGTGTAATTATGCATGCCAAGTGTTACGAAAAAAAAAAAGGTTTTTTTTTTTGTTTTTTGTTTTTTTTGCCTCCCCAAACCCAATCAAGGCAGCTTGAATGACAGCCTTGCAAAAACTGTGGAAAAAGGAAAAAATGAAAGTGACTGAACTGGAATAGAAGTGTCGTAGAGAGAAGATGGATTCCTGTGCTCTCAGTGGAAAGCTGTCATAACAGTCCTCAGCAGCTGTTCTGGGAGCAGCTAGGAGTTGCTGGAAATGTGTCACACACACCTCCGATCGGCTATGCAGGCCTAGGCAGGAGTCCCACCTAACTGTGTCACATTTCCATCTTATTGTGGTGAAAGCCGCCCAACAGAGAGGGAGAGTGCCTTCGAAGAGCCGTTGCGCAGGGGGAAGATCCTGTAATTTGGTCTCAGAAGAAAGCTTTAAGCCTTGATTCAAAGAGGAACGGGGAGCACAGCGGGAAGCTTTGCAGCTGTAGGTTACCCTCTCTCATTGCTCACTTCCATCACAGTACTTCTATCAGATCTGCTGGCATGAGAAGCGATTGTGTAATGAGCATAAACCCACATTGCCAGTCTCCTTGTCGTGTAGGCGCTGCGTGGCATGTGACCGGTACGGTTTCCTTTCAATATAAAGAAACCTGTCGCGTCAGAGTTAACAACAAGGAAGCAGTCAGGGATCTGGAGAGTAAAAGTCATGTCACACCTAATGAGATTCAGCCTCTGGCCTCAACAGAAAGCAGTTTAAGCTTTGGAAATTATGAATGCCCACCACACTCATAAACTATGTTTACTTTCTCAGCCTCAGAGGTTTAGCAAAACCCTTTTTTTTTTGCTCAGTACTTTGCTATACCTGATCAAATGAAAGCCTTCCCCTTTTTTTTATTATTGTTGTAGGTGTACATGTGGCTCAAATCAGGATGACAATTTGAGTATTTTAATTCTTTATTTACTATTTACTTCTCTCTGATCCTTCATCTCTTGAGAAATCCCCCCACCCTAAGCATGTAGGAAAGTCTGACCTTTAATGTAGATATATAAACTTGTACAATATCAAAACTAAATTACACATTCAGACTTAAATGCAGTGCTGCAAAGAAATAATGCTTGTGCAACTGACCTTCTTCCAAAACCCAGAATCCTCCTTTTCTGTTTTCTGCAGTTTAAGATGAGGCGATCATTTCCTTATAGTGGCAGTAGTTCCCTGTTGCGTTGAAGCTTTTGTCCACCTCCTCAATGAGCCGTTTATCATCTGACCATTATTGTAGATTAATGCTTACTGAGGGAAGATTAGCAGTACAAGCACAGTTTTTGCAATGGAATGCTTGGTTATCACTTAAGAATCCAACTGTGGGTGAGTGTTACTCTCTTTACTTAAAACTTTGACTGTATACATTTTTCTAATAGTTTTATTGTGGCAGTAGCTGCTTTAATGTCATTCTATGAGGTATACAAATGAGATTCTGAGTTCACCTCAATTTATTAACATTATTTCATTATACTGTCATATTATTCATTCTGACAGTACAAAATACTGTCTTTGAAAAACACATTGTTTTAGTTGCATAAGCTACAAAGCTGCAGGACAAAGACAAAGTGTTCAGCTGCATTCCAACTCCAGGGACTGCATCCAGTGAAACCTGCAGCCCGTGAAGCTGTGACCATCAACAGACCCAAAAGCTGGCCTGAACCTCCAGAGCCTTCCCAAGCATCTTAACAATGTCGGACAAAACAACTGGTACATTGAGTCTGTACCCTTCAAGTTGTAACATTGTTAGATTTTGTGACTTAGTTGGGGAATTCTGTGATCATGTTTAAATGGTAAACATATACCGTATTTTCCGCACTATAAGGCGCACCGGATTATAAGGCGCACCTTCAATGAACGGCCTATTTTAAAACTTTGTTCATATATAAGGCGCA